>JAECUM010000687.1:0-112482 GCA_016617855.1 Megalonaias nervosa
TGGAAAAGTTGTTGCAATGCGCATTCATTAACAATATTACTCCAAATTTCAATTTTAAGTAGACCAAACGCCATTTTCTTTCGAAACTTACGCCTAGCATGCGACCAACTTCAAATCTGTCTGGGCGGAGTTACGTGCGCATTAATAATGTTGTTATGTAATGATGCAGCTGCTCTTGTGTATTTAGTTTGGAATACGGCATACACTCAGTTACTTTGTTTCTTGTAGTGTATTTTTGTTTATATATTTAAGCATTGGGCAGAATAAGAAAATGAGCATATAATAAAAAGGTTGCTGCATTTGTATGGGAAAATATGAACACGTTTTGTTGGATGGATATACTGCACTCCCAAGGTCGTGCAGTATAGCCATCCGAAAAACTCGTTCATATATTTTCCCATACAAATGCAGTAACCTATAATTACGACTCATACATTGAGTATTTCAGTAATGTTGAAATGTAACATGTAAGTACAGGTAGCAATTATAAGATTATGTAAAAAAACATTGTGATTTTAACCAGACTCAAGTAGAAGGAGATCAGAGTTTTTGAAGCTTAAGCACGAGTTCAGCTTGTGTGTAACAGAACATTTCATGACTTCATGTTAATGCAGTTTCTCAGAACATTGTGACACTGCAATTTGACACAATAAAGCAATTTTCTTGTCACTTTGAGGCAGTAAGCAAAAGGTGTACAATTAAGAACACATCAGCATTATCATGTTATACGAGTGCATGGCACTGCAATGGAAGCTTGGGCTGAAAGTTCAGGTATCATCAGGTTATCAGTATGCATTGGTTAATTTAATCTTGTGTCACATGTGAGCCACCCAAACACAGTTTTGATTGAGCATGTCTGATCAAACATTCTTACCAAGTTGAATGAAATGGCTTGATCATTCTTGTGTGTGTTTGTGTGTGATTTGGATTTTTAATGTAGCTTTAAAAAATTTTCAGTCATATTGCTAAGATGTCTGCAGTGTGGCAGTTTATAGTGATGCCTAGCACTGGGGCATCATGCCACAGACATGTAGCATGATGTCCCACCCACTCGCATTATCCTGACACCAGGCCAACCAGTCCTGACACTAACCTCTTAATGCTGAGCTGCCTAGTGAGTCAGCTGTTTGTACCATTTTTATAAGTCTTTGGTATGATTCGCCAGGGTTCAAACCCATGACCTCCCACATCCATGGCGGACACTCTAACCACTAGGCCACCGGAATGGTCTGGCCATTCTTGAAATAGTAGCTAATATGTTTTCCATATGATTGCAGTTGAAGACCTTTCATTTTGTTAAAGCATGTTCTAAGAAACATTTCTACCAACTTGGATCGACATTGTCTGTACAGTTTTCCTTGTGTAATAAATAAATAAAACGTGCATGAAAAAATAATTAGTAAAATAACTGTAGTATGTGTGTACTTCTATTATTGATGATGATCTCCATTATCTGGTATCAATTTCAGTCAATCATGTCTTGCCAAAAATCTTGGTCTTTTACACAGCTTGACAGCTTTATTGACATCAGGCAATCACCCAGAGACTTTATTACAACTATGAATGTGTTCTCTTAAATTGAAAGTGTATAACTCAAACTTGGATCATACTTCGAAACAAACTGGCATTCTGCAACATCATACAAAATAATAATTATATTCATTTAACTTTAAGGATTTATACTCTCTCAGTGCCAGATAAATTTCAGCCAGGTAAATGTATCCTTATTTAACTTTAGGGATCTTCACTCCCTCAGTGACAGATAAATTTCATGTATTCCAAGTACTATTTCTGAATTTGGTTTCATTTGGTGTTCCTCTACACAGTTTTCTTTCATTTTATAAATTTACTTTCAGAAACTTAACAATTGTCATTTGGGGTGAGTGATATCTGATATCATTCACCCCAAACGACAATTATAAGTTGAGGCCCTACCATGGGCCTCTTATTTCCATTAAAATAATACAGTGTATTATTGATAAAAACATAATTGCAAATCATTTGGACAAATGCTAACCCTGCTAAATGTATTGATCACGTTTTCTTGTTCTGTTGCATGTTACTAAATTGTGTATTATTAATGGTGATACACAAAGCAGAAAACTTAATGCATATATAATGAAAGTACATGTTCATCAGGATAAGCTAAACACTGTATATTGTTTGTTTATCCAGTTTTTATTAATGCAGCATATTTCACTGAACTAACTAGAACAGATGTTATATATGAACAGACAAATAGGAAGGAGATAAGTACTGTTTAATATGGAAAGAAAGGCAGGACATGGAAAGTTACTTAAGATTGGTAGCTGTTTAGACAGGTTGCACAAAATCAAGGTATGTGCTATGAACCACACTAATATAGAGTAGCATCTGGATCTAGTATAAAATTTTTTTTTTCTTCTCCCAAATTCAGCGGTGTGAATGTTGATACTCAGATATTAAAACTGTCATATACTTTTGCTCTACCGCTAGATCATTATTCTGCCTGGTACTGTCACCCATATCTCTACAAATGTAAAAGACACAGAGGATTAGCAAAGCAGTTGCATGATTATTGATACTTGAAACTGTTTTATTCAAATCCATGGTATGTTTTTGTGGGTTACATTTTTTATTTAAAAAACAAAAAAAAAAAGATGGGCTGGTTGAGATAGTTAAAGATTAGATCAGTTTATGTTTGATGGCACATCAACACTTGAAAGTTTACATTGTGTTGAGGCAATTGGAGGAAAGTGTCTTGCCCACAGACACAGTATGGCTGCAGACAGGAACAAGCTTGGGTACAATTTTAATCCACAGCATTCTGGTTGTGAGCTTAATAGCAGCAATTGCTTGTCTGTCACTATTGTGCTTTATACTTTTTCATGCCAAGAAATCACCATCTGTTCAATGGAGAATTGTCAGTATGACACAATCCACTCACACACCTGGCTTGGGGCATGCGTAGAACTAATACCTTTTTCAATGATGCTGTGCTGTATGGATGTTATCATTGATCACCAGAAAATATCAGCCTGTAACAATCATGTACTACATTTGTGGCTTTCTTCTACAGTTCTTTCAGATTTAAAAATAATGTGCCATTAACTTTGTCTCTCCTTTAGAATTACAAATCATTAAGGGACATAAGTAACCTCATGTATCCTACCCATTCAGGGTTTGGGTTCACCACCCTAAAATATACAACAAAGGTACAGCAAGTCCTTAAAAGTGTAATAAAGAACAGCAATGACCTGCTCAACATTAACGGGAAATGAGAAACTAGCTTTTTCCTCTCTCTTTCTGTCTCTCTCTCTCTCATTCTGTCTGTCTGCCTCAAAAATAAAAAATAAGATTGACATGGCAATTGTTATTGTCTTTGTTGACTTCAACACGTATATTTATAATGTCTGCGCTCTTGCTGTTAGCTGTTAATGCATGTGTATCTGCATTTTGTTTTTTCCTCAGTAGAAAAGGTTTCAGCAGTAAATATCCTTACTAAATAAAGGAAAAAGGCAGGTAAAATAGGTCATCATTTGTGTACCTTGTGTATACACAAGGGCAAACTTAGTACACACTACAAACAACCAGGTAAGTCTACATGCATACATGCCAAGTTTTCTGGGACCATTTTTGTCATAAATTTAAGCATGAAAGTGCACATCATGCCAAACCAAAGCAAATTAACTACGAGTAATAATTGCTCAACTTTATTAATTTTCTTTTATCTTTTTTTATGTAAGCGACACTGTCTAATGATGTTGGTGCAGATACTTGCATCACTTCAGGCACATTATGTGATGCTTTCTCATTTTCAGTGTGCTGCATACTTTCCAGGTGCCTTTGTGAGATTATTTTACATGCACTAGAAATGTTCAAATGTATGTTTCAAGTTGTGCAAATTCATCTATCAATGCAAAGTTGAACTTGCAAACACATTTCTTTTTTTCTTTGGCATATTCTTGTTTGGATCCATTAGTGTATGTTTCAACATGGTACCAAAATTATAATTCCAAATAATTTAAGAACTGTTGTATACTTGTCACATTGCCTGCAATCTTTTGTACATGACACATTACTCAGTATTGAAATATTGATGAGTAAAACAACTTACATGTGTACAGTAAATGTATCAGTACATGTTTCGAGCCACAATTTAATTGGTTGCTAGGTTGATAACAACTTGATTGACAGATTATGATAGTCATAAACAATCTATTGAATGTTGTTTTAATTGGAAATACCTATCCTAATGGCGGATGTTGTTTTCACTGGAAATACCAATGCTTGACAGATTTTTAATTTCTAGGAGTTTTTGTCTGCAGATTGTCAGATCAAAAGATGGTTTTGAAAATCAAAAGACTACTGGACAATCCAGGAGACCTGGCATGTATGTACATGGGACATTTAAAAGACTACTGGACAATCCAGGAGACCTGGCATGTATGTACATGGGACATTTAATATATATCTTGTCATTTTTTAATTTTTAAGAATAATGGCAGGACAGTCTGCAAGGCAGTTTGGCCCCAAGAACGACACTTGGCATACTCACCCCAACTACATCAGTTGCTCAAAGTGCACATTCAGGGTAGCTTGTTGCTCCCTCCCAGCAGGAAGGTGGTGTACCGTTCACCTTGTGCCCCATTTAGCAGATTGCTCCCTCCCATTAGGGATGTATAGCACCACACAAGCTTTCTGCTCCCTACTGTTATGCAGGTGGAGCTCTGCAAAAGCACTGAAGCTATGCACAAGAGTGCTGTTCCCTCACATTAGGGAGGTGGAGCACCATACAAGCATGTAACTCCCTTCTGATAGGGAGGTTGAGAACCACACAAGTTCGTATCCATGACAGTATTTTGTTCCCTCCGATTAGAGACATAGTGCACTGCTTATCTTGTGTCAGGGAAGCATGCTGCTCAATCCTACATGGGAGGTGGTGTACCGCTCCCAATATTTTAAGGGCAGGGGAAGGATCAGCACCACACCCTTTTGTATGATGAATCAATTGAGGATGAAGTATTCTGTGATTATCACAGAGTGGCCTCAAAATATGGGGATAATTGGTAATGACTCTGTACTCATCTCTGTTGCACATCCTGTGCAGAATTGGGAGACTACCCACCAGGCTTAGACTCAAGAAGGGAATTTGATCAGTATCCCTCCCTTTCCTGTTATTCCTTATGGGATGTGGGGCCCTCCACCTTTGGATCATTGGTCCTGCATGCCCCTGTGAGCTACTTGACCTGGCTCACAAAGTTGAGGTGATGATGCAGATCATATCCCACCATCACCTCCTCACCAGGTCACATCTGATTGTATTGGCAGACAGATGATCCTGTCTCCCACATACTCACCACTCTGAATTAAAGAACATGGCAAAGAATGCTATGATCCCCTCTTTGATGCACATCCAATTACCATTTCATAATATGATGGTCAGTGATGATGTCCTCTCTATCCTCATTTATTCCAGTGTGTTTGATTTATTCTAGTGTGTTTGAAATAGAAACAGTGCCACTGACGGCCCCTTCTAGGCTCATGCCTTCCTCATAGCTGGATGATGAAGGTGGGGTCTGGTTCTTTCATAAGGCTGTAAATGAAGTCTACATCCTCTCAATCCCAGATTTGTGTCCGAAACCATCTGGCTCACAGTCCAAGAAAATCCTTTCCATTTTGGAAAAGATCTCAGGTGAGCAGCCTCAACCTGATTCTTAATTCTTCTTCATTCTTTCACGATTGAGGAAATCTCTTAGAGGTTCAAGGCAGGCAAAATGTCACTTGGCAACATCATAGCTGGTCTGTCCCTTCCTCAGTGCTGACACTCCAGATCTCTGCTGCCAGTTGCTCTTTACTATTTACATAACCTGAAGTCATCTATTAAACCTCCCCATTTGGACACTGGTTCATCCAAAATGGGAATTTCACTGGGAGCCTTGGCACGTCTTCCCATCAAAACAATTTAAGCCAAAGAACAGAAAGCCTGGTTACTCATCACCATAGCTTCCGAAGCTGACATCTTCTCAGCTACATTATTTGCTGAGAGTCCTCCTTGAATCCAGCAATCTTACAACATGTGCTGGAAGCTGTGGCCAAGACATGCAGACATGTGGTTTCTCTCACATTGGCATTTTTTAAAGGAATTTCAGTGTATCTGCAGTTACAATGAATTGGACTTGTCAAAGATCTTGCTTAGCCATAGTAAAGACCTTCTAAGGGCTGTTACATTCTATGCCGAGACCCTCTTCAGGGGTCTTCTCAAGACTTATTGGATCATCAGCATTGATCCATCCCAACTGCTCATTATTAGTTGCAATTGACCAGGAAGTGTGAAATCCAAAAAGCCCTCAGGGGCCATCTGCCAAGTTTTTAAAACAGATGTAGTCCCAGTCCAGTATGTAACCTCCAATTAGATATCCTCATTAGTCTTGTTCATGGTACATGGAATTTGACACTGCAAACTCCCAAAGAGGAATTCTCTAACCCAACTTTCTTTCCTGCTGAAGGGGGGAGGGAAATAGCCCTAGGGTACCAAATCCTCTCCTGTGCATTGCTTTCCCAAACATCCCCATAGGTGCTCATGTAGGCTTCTTTTCAGAGTCTTGATAGAGCATCATGGACGATGAATGGATCATTTCCATCATCAACGATTGTTACCGACTCCAGGTTCAGGTACAACCCCCTCAATCAAGGACCCCCATGTTCTTTCACCTGTCCAATTTGGTTAAATTGAGGGAGGAAGTGCACACCCTTTTGCAGAAAGGGGCAGTCACAAAGGTCCTGAATGATCACTCTCTCACCTTCTATCCCTAATCTTTCTGGATTCTATGAAAAGAATAAAGTTTCGTATTACAGTCGATCCTTTTCTTCTAGAGGAGCCTTTCAAGATAGAGACCGCTTCCTCAATCTGGCATGCACTTTGTCCATCAGTTTGGGCAGTAGCCATCGACCTTCAGGTTTGCTATTTGCACATCCTGATATTTCCTCCATACTAGAAATACCTCCAGTTTTGCTTAGACCAAGAAGTTTTTCAGTTCTGGGTTCTCTCGTTTGGAAACTCTTCTGCAACCAGTCTTCACCTGTTTTTTGGGTGTAGAAGCAGCATACCTCCTATTACAGTACTGCAAAAGCCAATTCTCTAGTATTTTGATGATTGGCTGATCCACAGTATTCAGGTTCAGTACTTTCATCAGGATCTGTTACATTGTTGGTCCAGAGTAGCTCGATTGGGTCTTTTAACCAAGCTCGAGAAGTTGGAACTTCTTCCATCACAGATTTTTGTTTACATAGTGATGAGCTTCCTGATGAACCACAACTTAGTCTGGGTTCCACTGGATTGGATAGATTGAATTCTGGCACTCATAGTGGCATTGCAAGGGAAAACATCCTTATATGCTGACATTTACTGGTCCCTATTGGGACCTTGAATGCTGCCATGGACTTGGTTCCCCAAGGACATGTACATGTGACCTCTATAGTTCCTCCTCGCAAGTTGAAACCACACTGAGATCCTCTATCAATCTCAATCACTCAAGGACCAATTTTGCATTACTATTTGCACAGGTGGATGAATCTGGGTAGATTCCTGACTGGGTCCCCATGCATATGCCCAAACCACACTTCTAGCTCATCGCCAACAAGTCAGATTTAGATTGGGGTGCTCATTAAGGGCCAGAGGGCATATTTCATCAGGGTCTTTGGACTCCGGCTGAATCATCTCAGCATCACAACCATGAAATGAAGGCAGTATCGCAAAGATTGCAAGAGTGCATCAACAGAGTAAGGGGTCAATGTGTCATGGTCTCCTCAGTCAACACGTCTATCATAGTGTATCTCCAACATCAAGGAGGCACACAAGCCCCTTTGTTTTGCATGGAGGTCTGAAACCTCCTCTGCTGGGCTACCTTGGAGAACATCACCCTCTGAGTCTGCCACATTCAGAGAAAGAAGAACATATTAGCCGACAGCCTTTCCTGGAATGGCAAAGCCCTCCTCATGGAATGGTCTCTTCACCACTCTACAACAGAGTCCTATTTCACACAGGGGAGGTGACCCTTGGTAGACCTGTTTGTGACCAGGCTCAACAACAGGTTTCCCTTTGATGCCTCTCCTAACCCAGATTTAGGAGTGTGGGCAGTAGGCACTTTCAGCCTTCAGTGTCACCAGATACTACTTCAGGTTCTGCAAAGAGTCAGAACATACAGTGCTCAGATCATTTTCATCACCCTACTGTGGCTTAGTGACAGTTAATCGGCAGTTTGATGGAAATTATTCTTTTTCTCTCCTTTGTCAACCAGTATTTTTAGGCAAAAATCAGGTACCTTCAATAGCTCCTCTACCTAACGAGATACCCAGTCTCATTAGAATCTGTGCTGGGGATGATCAAGATAGAGTCCTATGTACAGTGATGGCCCTCCATTTCTATCTTAAGACATCAAAAGAAAACTGCAAAGGTGGGAAATGTCTTTTCCTTCCTCATGAGGGCTCTAGACATTTCTGCTGCCATTATCTCACTTTGGATGGTCACCACAATTAGGACAGCATATCAGCCCCTTACCGATTGAGACCTCTTCTTTATGAAACTAGAAGCTCATGAGGTTCGAGCCATTGCTACCCCATGGACATCATGAAGGTAGCATTTTGGTGTTTCCATACTACCTTCTCCTCCTTTTACCTCTACACATTAGCTCAACAAAGTGCAGGCATTTTTTCTCTGGGATCTATTGTTGCAGCACATGTAGCCCAGAGAGATACAAGTATTCTGTAGTGAAAAACATGGATCTCTTCCACAATGGTGACTGCATTCCATTTTCTTTGATTTTGATCAGTTATAATGAGAGAATTAGAACACTCACCTAACTGACAAATTCACCTACACTGTAGTGACAGATAAGTAATTGCTGGTTTTAAAATTAGTTTTTTGGTGTAAGGGTGAAACCAATTTTAATTGTACAATACTTACACATCGCTATTGTTGAATGTCTTTTTCACACCCTGCTCTTATGTTCTGGCAGAATCATCGTCTTTGAAAAGGTGACAGTTCTCTATGCTGCATACTAGGTGCATGAGTGGATTGCGGCATTCTGATAATTTTCTGCTCCGTGGGTGAATGTGTTAACATTGACAAACAGTAGTTTTTTTTATAGAGCTTCATAATTAAAATTAGTTCTCCCCCCGCAAAAAAACCCAACTACATTTCAGCAAATGAATAAACTGGCATGATATTGAATGTAGAAATAAGCTGAATAGAATTACAGATGGATAGACAGACTAAAGAAGGAATGCAACTGGATAGTCATTAAGTAGTACTAGCTTACATGACTAGGTCTGATGAAATATAATGACAGCTTCAGTGAACTGGCCTTATCTTCTTAAATAGATATTGAAAACAAGTCCTTTCTTATCACAAAGGTATTAAAAAATTAGTTTATGGGATTATCTGTTGCCCATCTGTCCTTTTGCACTAGTTTGTTACACTACTCTGCCTTAACTACTTGCAGGATTACTATGAAACTGTATGCACACGTTCATCCCATGTTCTAGTTGGACCAAAATGAAAATGGTGTTGCTTGGACTTCCATTATGGCCACTGCAGCGGTCATCTTGAAGACTCATTATTGCTACTTCTCCTGACTGGATTATCATATCGTGGGGTTTTCACTGAAAGACTTGTTATGTCTTGATGGTCCTAAATGAAAATGGTGCCTATCAAAATGCCCAATATGGCTGCCACATGCAGCAGTCATCTCGAAAATCTTGCTATCACTTTTAACTCCTCTTGCAGTAAATGTCGTATTGACATGGGGTTTTCACCAGAAAACTTCTTATGATGCCTTTGTTGGTCCTTAATATAAAAATGGTACTGATCTGACATCCAGTCTATCCATCACAGTGGCCATCTTGAAAATGTGATTATTGCTACTCCTGAATGAATGGTCATACCAACATGGGGTTTTCAGTGAAAGACATCTTATAATGTTTAGTTGGTCCTAAATGAAATTGGTGCCAATATGATGCTGTCTTGAAAATCTTGTTATCACCACTTCTTCTGAACGGATGGACATACCAACATGGAGTTTTCAATACAAGTTCTCTTACGATGTCTAGTTGATCATAAGTGAAAATGGCACCTATCTGGCTTCCACTCGGACTGGCACAATAGCCATCTTGAAAATCTTGTTATAGCTGTGATCCTTACTGTAGATGGCTGATCATATTGATAATGTACTTTCACCAGAGACTTCCTTATAATGTCTAGTTGGTCCAAAATGGAAATGGTACCAATCTTATATCCAATATCACCACCATAGCAGCCATCTTAAAAATGTTATTACTGTTACTTCATAACAGAAAGTCATATCAACATGAGGTTTCTGCCAGAAGACTTCATATGTCTTGTTGGTCCTAAGTAAAAATGATGACAATCTGACACCCACAGCAACTAATTTGAAAATCTTTTTATTACTGAAGAATATCAGTGATGGTTTGAACACAGCAGTTAAAAGGAAGAATGGTCTTAACATGACTTCTTCAAAATTCTTTTTGGCCAGCAGAGGGTCAGTCCCTTCAAGAGACTTCAGTTATTAAAAGTTGCTTATATGTATGCAGATGCAAATCTTTTGTATTTATTGATTGATTAATTTATTATGATATCAGAATTATAAAATTAATCAGTTCATTGATTCTTAGATTATTATCTTGAACTATTGGTGACAGCAGGGATGAAATAGACAGTGCCATCCACAACAAATGAATATCTCTCTTTCCCCCTCCCTCCCTCTTTATTCTTCCATTACTTCTTCGCAGTAGCAACTTTATATACACATCATCACTATTTTTTAAGTTGTTACAACCAAGGATTATTTCCACAAATTTACAGTGAATCAATAAAAACATCGTGTTGGAAATGAATGTTTAACTGATGCTGTTATGCACACAATTATATTGTTGAAATCATTTAGATGTACATGTATTGCGTGTTTCATTCATACTGTGGTTGATGTCATTTAATTGATTTGTCCTGGGAACACTATTTAGTTTGACAATTATAGCCAGTAGCACTTTTATATGGTGAATTGCCAGATTCTCAAGAACTGGAATTAACTATTCCTGGATGTAGACTATGTTCCAGGTGGATTTTTTTTTCTGTACTGCTTTGGGGAATTATTTCACAAACATCAGAACAAGATTTTATGTGATGAAGTTGAAGGGCAGATATGTCTATGGATCCGATATTACCAGCCTGACTTGAAAAATCACAGATATCAGGAAGGGCTGTCTTCATGATACAATTGGAGTCAGCAGCCATTCTACTACTTAATCCTTGTCAAAGGTTGCCTTAGTTGAACAATATTTAGTCATCATTTCCCTCATAGGTAATGCGAAATTATGATTTTAATGAACTGGAAAAGGAATTACATTGAATAACATATTCTACAAAGACAAGAATAGCCTTAATTTATGACATTACTGATGTTGAAGGAACAAGAAATATATATCATTCCATGGCAGTATGTACTCTTACATCTCAAATCCAATGGACAATGTGTGAATGATGTATGAAGATATTATTTGAGCTTTTCGTGATTAACCCAGATGATGCCAGTGCCCAACCACAGTGGATGGCAAGAAAATATTGGAACTGTGAAGGCCAGTGATGAGTTAAGTACAATAATTCAAAAACTGAGCAAATTTTCACACATCTTTTATCATGTCAAATAAGAATGTTCTAATGTTTTTTCGGTCCATCAGAGAATTTGAAATTTAATTGGTTTTGATAAATTTAAGCAGTAATAATTTTTGTTCATATTAAATTCTGTTACCCAAAGTCAGATCTGAATGACACATCATGTGACCATGTTATATAGAGTATGAAAGGGCTAACAGGGTAATGTGGTAGCATTGAGGAGCTTTACAGTCAGGATTATGTTTGATTCTTTGTTGGTTGTTTTCATACTCAAACCAACTGCTCCGGTGGTCTAAGTAGTTAGAGTATTTGCCTTGGATGCAGGAGGTCACGGGTTTGAACCCCAACTGAATCATACCAAAGACTTAAAATAAATGGTACTTGCAGCTGCCTCTCTTGGCACTCGGCATTAAGAAGTTAGTGTTAGGATTGGTTGGTCTGGTGTCAGGATAATGTGACTGGGTGGAACATGATGGCAACATGTCTGTGGCATGATTCCCGAGTGCTAGACATAAACTGCCACACTGCAGACATCATAGCGATGTGACTGAAATTTTTTTAAAGCTACGTTAAAAATCCAAATCACACACACATACTCAAACCTATCTGCTAGTATACAAGCAGTGTTACATGAGAACTTGTGACCAATCTTGTCCCTCCATCACAGATATTTACCCCACTCCAAAAACAATGTTACATGGGTACTTGTAAACAAAATGGTCTCTCCATCACAGAACTTTACTCCATTCCAAAAGCAATGTTACACAGATACTTGTGAACAGTCAGATTCTTCCATCATAGAATTTAACCCTACTCCAAAAACAAATGTTACACATTTACTTGTGAACATTCTGGTCTCTCTGTCACAAAACTCTACTCCATTCCAAAAGCAATGTTGCACAGGTACTAGTGAATAGTCTGATCATTCCATCATTGAATTTTATTCCATTCGATATTTTAATAAAAAATATTTTAACCAATTTAAATGCTGAATTTACATATCTGATGTATGAGTTCCAAGTCAAGTATAACATTTATTGCTTGAAATGTTATGTTTCATGATGGATGGCTTTGATTTGTTAGCCTGGGTGTAATCATTTTTTTAAAAACCTGAAATGTGGTATGACTAATTGAGATTTTCTGTTAGCAAGGTACAGTAACCGTGACTATTCTGAGATGCATTTCTTTCAGTACTGCTGGGGCCCCGAGTGGCCAAGTGGTCTAAAGCGCTCTCCGTTACGGATCACTGCCATCTCACCTCTGTCTGTGTGGGTTCGAGTTTAGGATTCGGCGAATGTGGATATGTGAGAAAGCTTGCCAGAAGCTTCTCGTGGGTTGGTGGTTCTTTCCGGGGATTTCCCAGTTTCTTCCTCCACCATTAATACTGGCCGCCATGTATAGCCTATCGTGTGCTGAAAAAAGGCGTTAAGCCCCACAACAACAACAACAACAACATCAATACTGCTTGGGTGAAAAAGAAGAAAAAAACACTCATGAAGTATTAATGGCATAGCTCAGTCCTATCTTCACCATTCCAGGCTCCTGTTCTGTGGCTTCAGCCATTTTTAGTATTTGATGACAATATAAATGAAATTCAAATGTTTTGGAATTTAAACAAATTTCCAAGAATTACTCATTTATTGTGATAATTGAATTTCGCACATCATTTTATTACTAGATAATCAATGTGTTTTATTTATTAATGATTGAAGTAGAAGTGAAATGAAGCTGCAGACTGCAATGTCCATTGCTTTAGTGATTTATTTTTCCGACAGTGGTTCTTGTTTCTGGCCGTAACATGTACACAAAAGTAGGATTGATCATTTCAAGTGATGCAGGTCCTAGTATCTAGCCTTAACATGTATCCACCAGAGATAGGATTGATTGTTTCCTGTGATAATTGAATTCAGTTCAGTCTTATCAAGGAAGTAGTACTATAGAGATCAAGAGGTTTGGTTTGTTTGTAGTGAGCAACAGAGACGCAGTTAATCAGCATTATTTAAGAATGGCTCAAAATTACACCTACACAAACAGATACACTTCAAAATATGCTGAGATGGTAGCTTCATTTAGTTTAGCTTGGTATTTCATGGGACAGCAAAATAAGTGGGTTATTTAATTTTGAGAAAATTGGAATAAGGTTGCTAAAGGACACACCACAGAGGCCAATCCAGGCTCTTTTATTGGTCAGATTCAAACCTACATTATTTCTGTTGCAGATCCAGCATACGGACTGCTGAGCCACCACTTAGACTATCTCTAAGGTCTTTGTGTTTTGTACAGGTTTAACATTTTGCTGAGGTAGTAAAATTTTGTGTCACTGCATGAAAATCTCTTCAGGCACATGGGCTGTTTCATTAATTCTTTCAGTTTTCAAATGGACAGCAGCAGTTTATACAGGGCTATCCATGGTATGAAATATTGGATTTGTGCAGAACATTGTTAACTTTCTGGATCAGCAATGTTGTATATAATTAAGCATGGTAAAAGATGCAAGGACATATGAGGGTATAAGTGATTTGATGTACAAGGAGATATGCAGGTATAAGTGATTTGATTCTGCTCTGACTGAGATATGGCTTGGTATATTACAGTCTTTGTCTGGAGTTTATGCAGAATTGCCCAGTAAGGTTTGGTTTAGTTTGGTTTGGTTTGGTATTGTATGACACAGCAGCAGAAGTCAGTTACATATTTATTTTCAAAATATATGGAATCAAATACATAGCCAAAGGACACTCCTGGACCGTAACTAACCCAGGCTGTTGCATTGTTAGGATTTGAAGCACATTTTTGGTCAAGTGTCCAGCTCAATCACCACAGTATCACCATGACTCCTGCCACCAATGGTCACTTCTTACAACATGCAGGAGACTGCATTGAGTCTACTGTGTGTCCCTGGACCTGCTGGGGGTTATGACAGAGTCAGATTCAAAATAATAATTACAGTGAATTAAGAACTGGACTTGAAATGTTTTCAGTAGACAAATGAATGAGGATAATTATATAAACTGTTGAGGTTTGGAAGTTTGTACTGAGCTTTTAAAGTTGTCTTTGAACAGACAAAACAAATTTCTTTTAAATATTATTTCTTTATTTTTGCAGTTTGTAACTAATTTGAGTGTAAATTATTTTATGAAGAAATCATTTTTTGTAATACCTGTATTTTGGCATTATGCTGAATTGTACAATTTGTTTTAAAAATGAATTTAAGCAAAACACAGTGTTGAAAATTAAATGTTTGTGAAAAATATATACCATATATACTCACATGTAAGCCAAATAATTTAGGGGGAAACAAGCCCGGAAGAAGTGAGGTCAGCTGTGGGACAAGGTCTCAACTACCAGTATTTATTATTATTGTAGATCACTGAAGACAAGATCACATTGCCTAACCTGAAACCCCATGTGAATATGACCTTCCTTTCAGACGGAGTAGCAGTAACAAGATTTTCGATATGGTTGAATTTATTGGTGGGATTAGGCGATGGTCATGCACTCTTTAATCTTTTGCCTGTTAAGTTTGGGGTTGGGGTTGGCTTATATGCGAATGGGCTTGTATGCGGGTATAGATGGTAATTATTATTTCAATATGTTATTCACTATTGGTTAGTATACATTTTATCAGAATTGCTGTTCAAGAATCAGTGACGTTTAGGTCAAAATTTAATAGTGACATTTTATTAACATTTTAGGTTACTTTGCATGGAAGACAATTCATTTGTATATCAGTTTCTTGCAATAATGTGTCCAAAAAGCTCTTTGTAATGAAAAGAGAACAACGGATGACTAATCACTTGGATTAAAGCTTTTTGTAAGTTAGTTACAGATCAGTTTCTCATCAGATAATGACTTTTTTGTATTTACAGTAATACTATTTGTACTACTACTACTACTACTACTACTACTACTACTACTACTACTAATAATAATAATAACAACAACAGTTTTGTATAACTGAGCTACATTGTGGACTTGTTTTATTTACATATTCATCTCATTACAACATTTTACTTGTGGCTCGAATATTAATCTGCATTCTACAATATAAAGAGTTATTTGATTATCCTGCAGTTACATGTACTTGGCAAAAAGCAATGTCACCTTGACAATTAATTTAAACTTTAGAATTTACTGTATCATTTAATCTTTTTGTACACATTTTTTTAATTATTTTGGTTTATCAACAATCATTGGTTACAAATAGTAATAATTTTTAACTTGTTTATCAATACAAAGTTTCACAAAATCAAGTGAACAAAACCTAAGTTCTGTACAAAATTTACACACACACACACACACACACACACCCCAAAAAGATTTTTCTTTTTATGGTGCAAGAAAAATTGGATTGTCCAAAGAATTGCAGACAGTGTGGTAATTCTTAGTCATTTTTGTTTTTTTTTGGGGGGGGGTTGTTTCTAAGAAGGAATACTTAATTTAAAAGTGAACTGAAATTTCATGCATGACTTCAAGCTTGAATAGATATTTACCTAGTCATACTAAATATATTGCCTGGCATAACATGTCCAGTTTTCACAACTGAGGCAGAATAGTGTATTAGGTCATCAGGAGTTTTAAACCAATGGTAAAACTCGTTAACTTTGTTACCTTTGAAGTGCAGTGGAAATTGTTTAAATATTTTCAAGCATATTGATATGAAAAGAAGGACTTTTTGAATATACAAGTTGACTTTCATAGCCTATTAATATGGTATGTTGCAGATTCATTCAAATAGTTACAGATTGGCCTTAGGCTGTGTGAAACCAAATGCAGTATTAGTACCTTAAGTGTCAGCCCTTGTTGATTGCATGGTCTGTGTGCATTCAGGATTGACATTGAACACTGATTGGCCAATTATGTGTCTCCAGTATTTTTAACAAAATCCGTTGATGATTTTTTTTTTTGTTATTGGTGTTTTAGCTTGTTAGCTTAATTATTCACAGACCACAAGAGCTTATGGGTGGGCCAGTTTTTTTGTTGTTCATCATCTGTCATCTGTTGTCCAGCATCTACTGTTCGTTAGCACAAGTTTGTTATCACTACTCCTCCAAAACTACTTGGAAAATTGCCTTGCAACTTCACACACACATTTATCCTTAGGCCTAGTTTGTTTAGAATGAAAATGGTGCTGTTCAGACATTGAATATGGCCACTACAGCAGTCATCTTGAAACTTGCTACTTCTCGTGAATGGATGGTCTTATCAACATGTGATTTTCATTAAAAGACATCCATTAGTAGATCCTAAATGAAACTGATGTTGATCTGACATACATTATGGCCACTATGACAGCCATCTTGAAAATCTTGTTATTGCTAATCCTCCTGAATGGAAAGGCATATCAGAATGAGGTTTTTACCAGAAGGCTTGAGATGTCTAGTTGGCCCTAAATGAAAGTATTGATATTGATACCCATAAATGGATTAAGAAGCTTAGTTATGATATTTAGTTGATCCTGAATGAAACTGGTGTTGCTCTGACTTCAGATATGGCCACCATGGCAGCCATCTTGAAAATCATTATGTAGTTACTCCCAAATGGAAAGTCATATCAAAATGGGGTTTTCATCAGAAGACTTATTATAGTACCTAGATTGTCTTATATAAAAATAGTGCCGATTTAATATCCAATATGACCTGCACAGCTGCCATCTTGAAAATTTTATTGCAACTCTTCCTAGATGAAAGTCACATTTGACATTGGGTTTTCACTGCAAGACTTATTTTTATGTCTAGTTAAGTACTCAATTAAAATGGTGCAGATCTGAAATCCAGTGTTTCTGCCATGGCAGCCATTTTGAAAATCTTGTTATTGCTACTACTTCTAAATGGAAAGTCATATTGACATTGGCTTTCCATCAGAATAATTATGACATTTAGTAAGTTCTGAATGTCATTGGTGCTGATCCGACCTCAAATATGGCCACCATGGCAGCTATCTTGAAATTATTCTGGTATCTACTCTTTTTAAATGGAAAGTTATATCAAAAAGAGGTTTCACCAAAATTATTATAATGTTATGTTGGTACTCAATAAAAATGATGCCATTAGGACATTCACTATGGCTATCATGGTGGCCATCTTGGAAATATTGTTATATCTCTTCTTGCAAAATTGATGGTCAAATTGACATGGATTTTTCACCAAAAGACTTTCTATAATACTTGGTTGATGCTAAATGGTGCACAGCAGACATCTAATATTGCTGCCACAATGGACATATTGAATATCTTGTCACCATTTCTCCTGAATGGATGGTCATATTAGCATGGGGTTTTCACTAAGTCTTCTAGCTAAAAAGAAAAAATTTCTCTTATCTTGAATTTCTGGAGATGCTTTTAGGATATTAGAGCTTCAGTCCCTTTGAGTGACTCTTGTCATATTGTTTATGCCCTTTATTAACATCTTTTTGAACATTAGAGGGGCAAAGGAGAAGTAAAGTAAGGACATTAGGGCTGGGACCAAAAATGGGCATAGTGCACCACCTGGTCATTCTGCTGTAGGAGAAACACTAGATTATAATTGGTTAATCAGTGTCTTAAGTCTGCACTTAGCTCTCAGACTTGTGTTGAAGTTTGAACCAGATAGATTAAAAGCTGTAGTGGTAAAACTTTGAGATATTGAGTAAAAACTTGGACTTATATGGGAAATAGAAAGTCAGACCTTTAAATTAACTTGGAGCATTGTGCACAAATTTGTTGTAGAGATGATGCTGAGAACCTGTCTAATGGATGCCTGACATAAAAAAATTTAGAATCTTCCATCAACATTCAACAGCAGTTGTAACAGAGGGATTCACATGACAAACATCTAGAATGGACAAAGAATCATCAAAACCAGTCTTATCATCTGCTTCAGTGATCATGTCTAGACACGAGAAAAAGAAGAAGAAATGGTTCTCACGATTGTGGAAGGGTGATGAAAAACGTCATGATGCTGGAGACAAATTGAGTAGATCTCGGGATAATATCGGTAACATCAGTTTAAGCATAGCAAGATTGGAGCCAAAGTCTTCATCAGTCACTAATCTTTTGACAAAGGATGAATTGTCAGAAGCGTCTAGCATTGACAGTGATTCGTCAGAGGTTGATTGTAAAAAGAAATCAGGAATGACTGTTGTTAGTACAAAACCTCGAAAATTGTCTGATATATCTGTGCAATCCACTGATAGTGAAGCTTCAGTAGAAAATGACATCTGGACAAATTTTGATTCTCGGAGTGACAAAGGTCAAGGCTTTTTCATGGAGCAAATGTCCTTGATGTCAGAGGAGTCACTGTCATTGTCCAGTCCTAGACATTTTCCACTGTCGTTGAGAACACCTGGAAGCTCTATGGAATCCCTTGCCTCACAAATTGAGGAAAAGAAAGCTCTCTTTCGAATCATTAGCCAAGATTCTGATTCAGACAAGGTAATAGTCTTATGAGGAAAAACAACAATATTTGTGCATGCATGTTAGTGTGTGTGTGTATGTGTGTATGTATGTATGTATGTATGTATATATGTATATATATATATATATATATATATAAATTAGAGACAAACAGTCATACATATAATTATATTGTTATAAAGGATATACAATTTATCAATTTAAAAATAAAATAAAATATTTATACAATTATTATATAGTGCATTGGTATTAAGGCCATTAGGATACAAAGTATCTAATTTATGAATCTAGTAAGTTTCTTTTGTGAGTCTGTTCATGTCTCCATGCACAATATCTATTGGCATGAAAGAAAAATCTAATAGAGAGTGATTATTGGTATTAAAATGTGTTGAAATATTAGAGGGAAACTGAGGATCTTTCTAATTTTTTATGAGTACATACTTTTTTATTTTTTATATATATATAAAGTGATACATGCAAATTAAACATGAACCTAGGAAACCTGTATTGGTTGTTTTAATTCGCATGTTCAACTTAATACATGTACATTGTATCAATGCATTAATGTATTTTCCATAACATACTGTACATAGCCTATCTATGTTCATGTCAGCCTATTATTATTTTTTTAATTAGCCAGGGACTGTGTAGGGTTTTTCTTGGTTTCTTTACTGTTTCTTTATACAGGTGTTGTAAATAGATGTTAAGAAGTCATGTGGTGATGTAATTGGCATAAGAATGATGTGAAATTGTTGATTTACAAATGAAAATATAATTTATCTACCTGAAGAACAGCATGATGATGATGCAAAAGTGGTTAAAGGTACAAAGGATGAATGTAAATGACATCTTGTTGAATTTACAAATTTGTGTGTGTGTGTGTGTGTGTGTTTGTGTGTGTGTGTGTGTATACATACATACATATATATATATATATATATATATATATATATATATATATATATATATATATATATATATATATATATATACAACTGGGTTTTAGAAAAATTATGTACTCATTTATATGGCACTTATTTTAAGGACCACCAGGGGACTGTCACTTTTTTGTTTAATTTCCATCTGTTCGTAGCTGGGAAAAATATCTTGCTTTGATTTGTAGCAAAATAACACCATATTTTTTCCATATTATTTGCAAAGAAATATGAATTATCTTGATATAGAAATATTTTAGCTCAAAAGCAAATCACAGCCCCCCTACCCCTTGAAAATTATATGGCCAGTACCCTATAGATAGATAAATTTGCTATGTACATGTTAACTGTTGTATAAGTTGCAATCAAAAACCTGTAACCTAAGTGGGATGATTAAGCTTACACTGTAGCTGACACTGTGAAAGACATCGTGTTGACATCAGAGAACTTGTGGATAGAAATAAGTGTTGATAATGAAGCCTACAATTTTCTAAGTACACTATAGATATAGTAGGCACATAAACTTTGAGTAGGATGCCAACACTTGGGCAGGATACTTTTTAGAGAGGGCCAGTAAACATAATGGCCAGAGATATAAAACACTCAAGAAATGATAAAATATTTTAGTGGACTTGAGAAGCTATGTAAAGTTCAGACAGAAAACAAGGGTACTATTGAAAATTGCTGAATGAGTCAAGGTCTTACCAAGGAATACATGTATACTTAACACATTGACATATACTAGCAAATAACTACAACATGAAATTTTGTTTGATTTTTATATTTTTCTTTAATCTGAATTTTCTGAAAGTTGGATTTGGCCTGAACATATTTCACAATCATCCTTTTGGCCACCGTTTGCTTACACATGCCACTGTGTAAAACATGCTTTTTGAAAGGCAGAATGCATGTCACATACAAGTAAGGTTAAAAGAAAGATTGAAACACTTGGAGCTGTCTTGTGAACTCTTTGTAAATAATTGTGTTCATAAAAGGTGTTGGTTGTCAGATTATCTTTTCTTACTTTGAGTAATAGTAGTTCCTGTCATTTTTTTGCATTCAGCAATATATAGTTTAGAGAAACTTTTCAGTTTTTTTTCTGTGCATCAGGTAACATTACACAGTGTCAGTAATGTACCTGGAGTCTACACCTATCTGTTTGATGGAAGAAGACAACACAGTTCTGTTTAGATTTTGAATCAATGGCACAATAGAATATTCAGATTAATAGTTTTAATTACCGGTATTACATACCCAGCACTTTATTTGAAGAAAAAAAACAACAAATGACCGAATAGTACCAGTGAAATCTAGAGGCTTTCAATCACTGTTGTGCAGTTTATATTGTCTCCCAGAATACACTGTTGCAAAGTTAATTTCACTTAAGGGGTCACCATCTAGTTTAATCCATGAAATGAATTTCTTGTAAGACTTTATCTCTACTTTTCTGTCTCTCACTCTTGACTGCCTTCAAGGAATTTTGATTCAAAATACATGTAAGTGAAAATTTTGGCACAATTAAACAGTCGGGAAATGGGTCTTCTGATGATACGGATTATATACAGTATTAAATTTTGAAAGATACTCTCTCTCTCTCTCTCTTTGCTGCCTTAAATGAATTATGGTACATAATAAAATTTGAAGGAATTTACATTGCAGTAGCACTTAACTTTTTTTTACTACATATTTGGCATGCTAAAATAATTTGGACCAGAGTAAAATAAAATAAAATAATTTAAAAATAATAAAAACATAAAGAAAGAAATAATATCATTGTTTTATCCACAATTAACCATATTGCCAAGTCTGGTTTGCTTAGCATGAGTGAGATGTATCAGATCATCAAAATATACATATACAGGCTCATTTTAAATTGAACAGGTGACCCATTTCTCTTATGTTCATTCTCCTTATTTACTGTTGTAGGTGATTGACATCAGCGAGCCTTTAATCAGTTCTCACTTGTTCTTATACTGCCTCTATTTATTGATCCTTTAGTCTATCATTTTTGCACAGCTTTCATTACAGATGGATCAATACCATTACTTCCTTAATACTGTGATGACCCTATGGTCTTGAACTATGTAACAGAAAAAAGTAAACCAGCAAGTTTGGTAAAATCAATAAATAATTTATTTCCCTTGAATGCAAAGTTAAAATTTAAAAGACACAGTATTGTGATTTAAATCCCTAATAATCCTAAATGTTCTATCACAAATCCAAAAGTATAGAATGTTCTGAATGAATTCGAGTAATCTTAAATGTCTTCATGTACCAAGAGTCTTGAATGTCTTCATGTACCAATGGTTGTATGTGTGCTGATGTACCAATAGTCTTGAATGTGGTGTTTTGCCAAGAGTCTTGATGTATCACAATGATATAATCAAGAATGTATTTGAATGAGTCCTCAATTATCCCCAAAAAGTGTTTAGTCCAAAAACTCAGTGAGCAGTTTGTAATTCCAATGAATAATTTAAATAATTCTTATCAAATTATCACTGTACACAACAGCAAATGATTCCACAGACTGAACTTAAAACAGGAATGAATTATTGTTTACCTAGTCCATTATATACAGGCTGTCAACTGACCTATGACACAACAAAATACCCAGGATATAGGTAATTTCAAATGGAAAATTCATCAAATATGTAAGCAAGGTCAGGTCTTGAAATTAATTTTAAGTAAATATCACAGCAAAAATCAGGTAGACAATATAATTTACTGGGAAAAAACGCTGGCCTTGAACCTAAATCAAAGTAAACTTCTGTAAAAAGAATGACAAAAGTCAGGTAAGCCAAAAACTCTTCTGTCAATCATGGACAAAGGTCAAGCAAACAATATAAGCTTCAATATACATAACGCTATAAAATATGTTCATGAGAACCATAACAACGGTCTCTCTTATAAGAGAGGTTATTTTATATTAAAGTATTTTATATGTAATATTTCTTTTGAATGATGAAATATAATCCAAGATTATACCTGCCTTCCAATAGGGACTGTCTTACACTGTTGTTTCGTATAGTAAGGGAGCAGTGTATCTTAGCCTCTGCTTTGCTTGACTCATTTGCACATATGAACAATTATGTGTAAAGATTTTAGAGCCAGACCTGCCTGTGTATTTTGAAGATCTGGGTCCATGCTGTATATTATGGAAATCTGGGTTTATGCACACAAATAATGGAGATCCAGGTCTCTGCAGCATATTATGTAGATTTTGGTATATGCTGCATATATACAAAGTCTAGGTCAGCGTGCTACATGTACATTATCAAGACTTGGTTCTAAGCTGCACATAATGAAGATCTAGGTTGATGCTGATTGTAACTGAGATTTTTGTTATGCACATGATGGAGTTCTGGTTATATTCTCCACATTTTTTAGATCTTCCACACTTGGAGGTCTGGGTCATTGCTGCACATTAAAAAGATCTGGGTCTGTGCAGTGCCTTATGGAGATCTGGGTCAAGATTGCATATTATATTGTTGTTATTCTGGGTTTAATGCCATTTCTCAGTGCATGATAGGCAATACATGGCAATACATGGCAGCCAATATAAATGCTGGGGGAAGAATCCAAGAAAATCCAGTAAGAACCACTGAACTACGGGAAACTACTGGCAGCTTTCTCACATACCCACATTAGTGAAACCGAAGGCTCAAGTCCACATGAACAGGTGAGATGGTAGTGATTGGTTAAGGCAAGTCCTTTTGGCAACTTGGCCAGCCAGAGCCCCACATACTGTGTACATCTGTGTGAGGGCTTTCGACTTGAAATGCCAAAGTAGAAAGAAGAGTGTAGACTCATATCCTCTAGAGTATTATGCTGCTTCAGGTCAGGGTCTGTGAACTTCACATTCAGGTGTGCATTATACCTGATTGCATAGATACAGTACTCATGATAAGGTGCCTCATGATAAAGTGTTCCCTGTTATAAGGCATGTATGGTCATGGTTCCCATTGTGTCATTTATTTGTAATATTATGTATAAAATACTTCTATTTAAGGTGATCTCACTTATAAGATATTGGCTACTATTATGGCTGAAAAAGCATTATATTGAGGTGTACTGTACAGTTTTTTCAAGCTTTATTCAGTATAGAGCTTGTCACTAGTTACATTTGCATCTAATTTAGTTAGATGAATAAATCTAATTTAGAATGTGTGCTCTGAAATACAGTATATACTCTCTTATAAGACAAGTCCAACTGCAAACTGCACATACCAAGATCTGAAGTCACATAATGCACTGGCAGATTTGGGTCTATGCAGTTTGTAAGGAGCAATCAGTAGAACAAACTACACAGACTCTAATATTCAGGCACATTATGATATACCAGATCAGGATCTATGTTGTTGGCAGTTGGACTTGACTTAAAAGTGAGTATATATGGTACATGTCCACAAATCTTGATCTTGTCAGCCTAATATTTAGCTTGTGGTTGAGAGTGGCAGGCTATTTGATGCAGTTTTGCATCATAATTAAATGCCATTTTACTGCTGTGATGAATGGGGAAAAGTCTGTCTAAACCAGACACTGTAATCTTGTTACTGGCATATACATTCAGCTATTGATTCAACATGACAGTGCATAAAGGATTATTTTTTCTTTTTCTCCAGTTGTTAGAGGAAAATGCAAAAACAAATTTGTTTTGACACCTCTTTTGAATATTTTTCATGTATAGTAAGACTGGAAAACAATTTATAGTCAGAATAGTAGAATAATTAGAAGTTAGTTTAGAATAGATGGTGCTTGGATTTTTTAAAATGCCCAGAATTCTGTAATTTTTTTGCATTTTGTTAAGGCTGTAAAGTTTACCAAAATTTATAAATGTGTTCAAAGTTTACAATAACCAAAACAATGCAGTTTAATTGAAATGATTACAAATTTAAACTTTCCACCCATCCACTTGTTAGGTTTACTGAACAGCTGACTGCTTTTATAATGTGCATGCAGTACTCCATTCAGCTTGTGGTTGTTTCACTTGCTGTACACCTTTTTTTCACTTATTATGACAGGATTCAGTATTTAAGATATATAATTATTGAATAAATCTGACAATTTAGGTAAAACATCCTCTAAAGATCATCACGGCATTTGCCGACACTATTCCAGTATCCCACATGTGATCCAATGATTGATCTGCCAAACAGTATAAAATTTCCAAACGAATTAAGGAATTAGTTAAAAGAATGATTATTAGAAATTTCCCTTACTCAGAGCATGAATATCTTGGATATGTTAGAGTTCGAGATTTTCTGCAATGGTCATATAATTAGAGAAGACTGGTGTAGATGGGTGGTCATGGGATTAATATATATCACAAACCATACAGTTCTTATATCAAATGTAGTGATTGTGAGATGTACTATGTTGGTGAAACAGGTAGAGTGTCAGAAACAAGGATTAAGGAACATATCAGTCAAGAGTCATCTGTAATACATGAACATTGTTGTAGTATGGGACATTCCATTATTCCTAATCAGACCAAGATCATCATATCTGAGGACATCACATGGAAAAATGAAGGAGGCAATTGAAATGTGACACTAGAGGGGAACACCGAATAGAGCTGAAGGGCTTGAATTATCACCCATATACACCAGTCTCCTTGTATCACATGACCTTTATAAGTCATGTTATCAACAATAGTTGCTGATGAAGGCAGTGAGATATTGCCGAAACTTAGGAACTCGAAGAGATCTAAGATATTTATGCTCAGAGGAACAGAAAATTCTATCATGAATAATATCCAGAGCAAGGAGCAACATTTTCAGTTGTAGTAATAAAAGGTTTCCAATACTAGAGAACTGTGCTCAGGAATGGTATTATTCTTTACATTTTCTGTTAAATGGTCATGAAACATGCAGGAGCTGATTTAGCTCTGGCTTGCCAACCTGGAGATTGCCTTGTGTGTTTTGAGGATGGCTAATTAATACTGACAGCTGTAGGTTCACAAGGCCAATTAAATGTCCCAAGTCAACAACCTATTTGAATGGGAGGGCTAGCTGATTTCTTGCAGGACCAGTTGATTTCCATATGAGCTAGCTCTTCTGCCTGATGGAAAGTGGTGGACAGTCCTATGGACTTGTTCCCTATATTGTAGAGTGTACATCTTCTATTTGTTCCTGTTGGCATCAAATTAAACCTGTTTTCAGAGGCTTGGTAAGGACAGTGTAGGGCTGGGTTCATTCTGTCATAAAAGATGGCCACTGGCTTCAGTTTCAGGCTCTTCCTCACCTTGTAAGGTCCCCATTTTCTTCCATCAGTTAAATTTGGTGCACTTAAAGGAAAGATGTTCACTCCGTTCTTTAGAAGGGTGCAGAAGAGAGGGTCTTAAATGACCAGTCTCTGGCCTGCTACTCCTTTTTTTCCCAAAATGGGTTAAAGTCCCATCTAATTATTAGCCTTTCCTCCCTAAACAGATTTCTGCTGGAGGAACAATTCAAGATAGTGACCATGGATTTTTAAGTTAGGATTGCCATAAGATCTGGTAGTTGGGCAGTCTTCATTGATCTTCAGGATGCATACCTTCACATTCCTATCTTTCCTACACAAAGGATGTACCACTGGTTTTGCTTGGATGGGGAGGTCTTCCAATTTCAAGCTCTGCCATTTGGCCTAGCCTCTGTACCCTAAGCTTTTCCCAGGGTAGCTGCAGCCCATTAGGGTCATTTAAGGTATCCCAGTCCTCCTCTGTTTTGACAATTGGCTGATCTGTAGTGGCTTTAGTCCTGTACTGTATATGTTATTATCAATATGGAACTGGTGAGTAATTGCAGTATATCCAAAATCATACTTCACATAGATTTCCAATCTTTGCATTTCTTTTTTGCCATATTTGGTCACTTTTATTCATTGGGTCATTCATTCATTTATGCATTAATTCTGTGATCATTATGATGTTGTTTTTGTCATTTTTATTCATTATCATAAGCATACCCTGAGATAACCCACAAGTTATCCAGATGCCAGATGGTAGTAATGAGAAGTGTGTGATATTGTTGTTTAAGGCTAAACTAGTCCTTGATAACATAACTAGCCTGAAACAAATACCAAATTTTTGGAGTACGTCATTTTATTCAATGGGGGATTTCCAGTCAGCAGTTCAGGGATTTTAAGAAAGCCATGGGAACAAAAAATGTTAAATAATCTGTACAAAAATTAGAAATACACAGCCAAATCAGAGTAGCAATCTATATTATACCACTAAACTCTTTTCTCTTACATCTTAAATGATTCTGTTCCAGTGTCATACCAACCGGTTTTATGTTCCTGATATTGATGTGAATTGAGCATCTGTATTAGATAGTGACTATTTAAGTTTTGGGGATTTTTTGTATATAAATTTGTGGCTCAGAAATAGATTAAACGGTAAACCAGATTATTAGATTTACAGAAAAAAAGAAGTTTTATTATATACTTATGTGTGAAATACAGAAATTTATTGGTAAAATAATTTATATATTTTTTCATTCCTATATTTTCACATGTGAAAAATATATCCTTTTTTTTTTCACATGTGAAAATATCAGATTTCCCATGATGCCATGTGATACTTGTTTGTGTTGGCCATCAGAAGTTATACTTGCAGTACCAAAAATGAGCACTTTGTGAATTAGAGCAAATAAATATAAACTGTATTACATTTCAGACATGGAAATTAATTGTTGCGAAGCAATTTGGATGATGTTCATGTCTCTGAAGTTATTTCCCCTTACTGCTTTGACAACAATGATAAACCTGCCATGATGCATTGCTGAATCGGACTTGCCTTGTTTTTGGATAGGGTCAAATAGTTTACCAAATGTCAAAATGTAATTTACTGCAAACAGATTAGTTGATCCCAATCCTTCACTTTCCTAAGTCACATATATATGATCAGCCTATGATGAAAGTGAGGTGAATTTGTGAAAATGGGATCGGGTTGTTGTGCTGAGGAGTGAGTTTAATTTTCTAAGCATTGATACTGGAGCAAGTCTGGTATATAAATAGAAAGCAAATTTTCTATTCCTATGCCACTTGTTAAAATATCATGTTTTGTGTACCACACAATGCAAAAATCCAGTATATACTCTAGAAAAGAAAATATCCTCTTTATATCCATTATATTACTTGGGGAAAAGAAATATTTCTTGAAGTTAAAGATAAAAATTATAACCTGGCTCAAAAGAAAATCACTGCCTCTCCACCAGCTCCCAACGATTAGATGGTCTGAATGTTATTGACTTTTAAGAAAGTAAACAAATGAATAATAACAGCTTTTGAACATAGGGTAATTCCATAGCTGTGTAATAACTTCAAAGCTTAATTTTTTGAGGTAAGATGATCGGGGAGTTGGGGATTGTAATAGCTTGCAGGATTGACTACAACTGCTCATGACAGACTGAATGCTGGACTCCTGTTCAGAAATTTGTGGATATTTTATTGATTGTTGGGTAAAAGCTTGATAGGACCCCCATTCTATACCATGTTTTTCGTCAGTTTACAGTATTATAGATGATCCAGAGTATACTGAATAGAAATGTTCATGCTGTGAGAAATCATGTGACTGTTCAGAATTCTGACATTATGCATACCATAATTTTGTGAGGCAGAGTTTGAATTTCAGGTTACTTGGTAGGTTTGAAGTTGTTCCATTGTAAACTAACTAGTTCAGTATTGCATAGTTTATATTTTGCATTGTTTGTTGCTTTTAAAAATGCTGCCAAATTCATGTAGTAAACAACCAGATATTCAATTACCAATTTTCTATTTGAATATTTGCAAGAATATTTTCAGATTTGAACATTCGCATATTTGTTTCTGCTCCAGCCAGAACATTCGTTAGTGATACACTTGTCCTTTCATGTACATGTCCTGTAATAGATCATAACACCTTGATTTTCTCAGTATTCCCATGAAATGAATGTCCTTGCCTAAGATATGGTCCATTTTATATATAAAGGAGTAAGGAACCGTAGTTGATTGAACCTCTTGTATTTAAACTGGGAGTCTCAGACTAATAATGAGCTGACTTGTCAGAACAAGGCGAGTGCTTTGCCTGTTTAAAAGTGCACTTAGTCTAACAAAAATTAGGTGACAGTGATTTGCATAAGACTTTCAGGTATGTGGTGAAAATTTGATAAATTTAATTGAGCGAGAGAGTTGTTGAAGTTACAAAGGTTTAAAAATTATGCATTATGCGATATATAGTAAAAGCCTTGCAGCACTTGGTTGTTGTCTGACTGTTTGTACAACTCATTTCATGGAGTCCAAATGCAGTTAGGTAAACATTGACACATAGCTGTATGTTTATATTTGACTTGGGCCATGTAATATGCAGTAACAATAGTTGATGTCAGCTGCCATGTTTAGCCAATGAAAAGGTCAACTGTCCCATTCGTGATGTTGTATACAAGTACGACAAGATCATGCAAGCCTGATGTGAGAGTCTCCAGTCTCCAAATCTTTTGTCTGTTGAACAGGTTTGTGCACAAAAAGGCATCTACTTGGTTTGAAAATGGGCATTTCTTAAGGTTCTGATTTAAATAATTGTTTATTTGGAAAACACAAATTTGAATATGGTATTTACAGTCATTATTTCTCTGGGCAGGAATCTACGACCACCTCAAGTCAGCAGTATGCATTAATGCAGAATCCCTTCCATCAGCTGGAGGTATGGCTGCAGGAGGGCTGTGATCTGGTCATTAGGGATAGCTGTGGTAAGTTAGGCTGCTGTCTTGTTTCTAAAGATTTTAATAATGTGGGTAGGAGAGATATTGTTTTCTAACCTTAAGTTGATCTTAGCAATTGATTTTGAGTTTTCCTCATCAAGTCTGGAAAATTAGGATTTTTCTTTTTACCTTTAATCAAGGTTGTCATGAAAAGAAAATAAATAACAAAATTGCCATTTGTGTTTTTTGTTCATTTGGCCATAAGGCTGATGACAAACCACCATCAGGCCACACACATCCTGTAGAGTTATTTCCTGCAGCCCACAACAACACCCAGAATTTGTAAAACAATTAATAATGCCAATTTTTTCTTCACAGTCAGCCAGTTTTTGAAAAAATTTGATCGTTATATCATTTACTTTTTGTTTCCAACATTTCAACTGGCTACCTTGTATATGAGCTGCTTTCACTGTATGAAAAGGTTTCAGTGATGGGGCCCTTGGGCCAATGTACTAGTCCTCATGTGGCCCTTGTGGTAAATTGAGTTTGAGACTCCTGATACAGGGCTACCATTATTAAAAATCGAAAACATTTAAATGACTTTTCAAAAACTGCTAGACGGAGAATTTGATAATATTTTAAATAAAACATCCTGACATGAAGGCCTTGCAATGTTGACAGTGGTGTCAATATACCTTCAGATAAGAGCACCATTGCTAAAAACAGGAAACCTTTAAATGACTTCTTCTCCAAACCACTGGAAAAGAGTTTGACCAGACTTGATTGAAAGTATCCTTGCATTAGGACCATTCAAATTTATACAAGTGATGCCAGTCTCAGTGTTCCCCTCAGCCAATACCATCATAGGCCCAATAACTATTATTTCAGTCCATTGCCTCTATGTTTAAATCAATATCACGTCACCTACATACATGTGAACCTCCTGACAAGGAGGGTTTTCCTACCAAGATGAGGGGTTTGTGAAAATTGTAACATTTTTCTTTCACATTTTGCTTCTGTTGTATATTTACGGTAATACGTTTTATGATCACATGACTGAATGGGCTTAAGCAGGGCAATATAGATCCCCATATCAACTGGCATGAAACAGTTAACATCACTTTGATTCAGTGTTGGCATGGTTGGTTTAGTTTCAGTGTTTGAAGTTTGTGGACATGGAAAGATGTTAATTAATTAAGTTTGGATTGCAAAAGAGCTCAGTCAGCATAAAATAATTAAATAATTTACATTACTTTGAGCCTGTCTGCAGTGTGGGTTCTGCTTTGGCACCCAAAGCACTTTCCGACTGGTCTGACAGCTCTGGTGGCTTAAGTGGTTAGAGCATCTGCCTTGGATGCAGGAGGTCACAGGTTTGAACCCTGGCCGAGTTTTACCAAAGACTTATGAAAATGATACAAGCAGCTGCCTTGCTTGGCACTCAGCATTAAGAGGTAATTGTTAGGATCGGTCGGTCTGGTGTCAAGGTAATGTGACTGGGTGGGACATCATGCTGCGTGTCTGTGGCATGATACCCCAGTGCAAAACATCACTATAAACTGCTACACTGCAGACATCATAGCAATATGACTGAAAAATTGTTAAAGCTATGTTAAAAATCCAAATCATTTACACACACTCTGACTGGACTAACCAGTTACTGAATGTTATTTTTTTTCTTCATATTGTCAAGAGTATTTATGAAGAAACTAACCCTAACCCTAACCCTAACCCTAACCCCTAACCCTAACCCTAACCCTAACCCTAAACCCTAACCCTAACCCTAAAACCTAACCCTAACCCTAACCCTAACCCTAACCCTAAACCCTAACCCTAACCCTAAACCCTAACCCTAACCCTAACCCTAACCCTACACTAATCTCATCTCCGCCCTCTTTCCAATCCTTACAAACTGATAATGGAAAGGTGCAATGCAGCACATGTAATCATTAAATAGGAGGAAACTAAAAACTTAAACAAATTCAAATTTAAAAAATTGCCTCTTTACAAAACTTTCTGATTATTAGATATAGTATGTTTCATTGTTTTTGAGTACAAGTACAATATCACTTTGTTTATATGTTCCAAGATGAATTTTCTTGTTTTGTAGGCTTTAAAAAATGTAATTGATGTCGTATAATTGTATGTACTATTGAAGCTTTTCACTCAGTTTTAGTTCTATTGGTCACAGAACAAAGATAGTATGTTGTTCTCCTTAACTACTTGGAAAATTGCCATTCATTTCAAGGCCTTTAACTTGGTCCTAAATGTAAAAGGTGCCACTCGGACAGCCATCTTGAAAATTTTGAGGCATCATGGTCATATCAGCACGGGGCTTTCACTAAACAACTTTTTAAGACATCTAATTGGTCCTAAATAAAAATGGTCCTGGTCTAACATCCAGTATGACCAGCAGCCATCTTACAAATGTTATCACTACTCCTGAATGAAATGTCATCTTGGGATGGTGTTTTCTCCAGACTTTTTATTATGTCTGGCTGGTCTTAAATGAAAGATAATGTCTAGTTGGTCCTATATGATAGTGGTGCTGATCTGACCTTGTAAATTTAATCAGTACTTGTCATAGGTTGATGGTCACATCAACATGGGATTTTCACCAAAAGACTTTTTATGGTGCCTTGAGCTTAAATGAAAATCGTGCTGATCTGACATCCAATATGGCCAGTATGGCAGCCATCTTAAAAATCTTCATATTGCTGCTCCTGAGTAAAAAAAGGTCATATTGGTATGGGGTTTTCACCAGAAAATTTCTTGTGATATCTAGATGATCCTAAATGAAAATAGTGACAATATGATATCCAAATATGTTCACATTAGCAGCTATCTTGAAAATCTTGTTCTTGTTTCCTGCTTCTAAATGGAAACTCATATCAGCATGGGATTTTTACTGGAAGACAGTAATAATAATAATAATAATAATAATAATAATAATAATATTAATCATCAAGAATAATAATAAAGACTTTATTTAATGAGGGTAACTTTATCAGTTACAAAGCTAATCTACCTTGAGGCCCTCAAAGATAATTAATGTACAGATACATACAGAGTGCAATCAATCACTATCCATCTGACACATATATATTCACATACATAGTAATGTACATCATTATTATAGACCAGACTAAATAACTATACATTTAATTGTAAGCTCACTAAAAGGTAAAGTTACTATCAGTGCTCACTAGATCAAGTTAAACTCTTGCATAATACATACTGTCATATGCATACAAATGTAGCTGTAGGAGGTGGATAGGACATGTGTTATTAAGATTTAGATTTCATCCATTTAATATTCCTATGGTGAAAAGCTGGCATGCTATAAGATTCTTTGATTTCTTTTGTGATATTATTTCATATAATGGCCCCAAAGTATTGAAAACATTATAAATACTTCTTTCTTTGATTTTGATATTAGGAACTTTTGGGCTGTCAGTGATCTAAGGTCTTGGGTGAAGCTGGTTTCTCAGCATTTAAAATTATTTCTTTTACAAATATTACTATTCCCTAGTGCAACATTCATATCCCCCATTTACCTTGGACATATTTCTTGTCCTAAGGCACACCTGGTGTCTTTATACTCTGCATTTCAGACACTGTAATGGTTTGAGTGTGTCTGCTTTGGGTAGAAATTTGTCTGTTCCAACTGCTGATTTAATTTTATCTTCAGTACCAGTTTAATTAGTTGTTCCTGCAGTCTATCAACTTGACTTTGAAGTCCACTAATTACCTTCATCAGGTGACCAGTGTCAGGGGATATTGTCAGGTTAGCATGATTTATTGGGGTGCTACACATACAGGGGAACACATTGCTCTCAGGGGACTCACCTGCATAGGTCACTGAAGCCATCTGGTCCTCAGCAGATCATCATGGTTACTGTGAATGGAGGTTTCCATTCCAAATATGACTGTAACCTTGTTAGGGGATTCTAAATGTAGATTAAGAGCCATTCTAAAGAATTTTTTTCTATCCACTGTTTAGCTGCCAGTTCCATTGCTACAATAGATTTTTCCTTAGAATTAAAGATTAAAGTGCATTTCAAAGAGTCTACATGAGTTATTACAACAAATTTATCAGGGCTTTTACTGCCTATGTTCAACTCCTTTTCAACGACATTGTGAAACTGCTTGTAAAACACCAAGATAGGAATGTAATAACATTATGTGTACAAGAAAATCTCTTTGTTCTGAATATGGCCCATTCCAAAGGGTCTTTTACTGTACAATCCAAATCTCTAGAGGATAATCCTTCAAAGGATGCACTGCCATCTGTAGAGATACAATTATTAGAGTCAGATGAAATTTCAGATGCAGAGATGGAAAATTCTTAGAATTTATGCTATATAAGATCAAAAGTAATTTGGACAGGATATTAGATGTGAATTGGTCATGGCTTGGTTATTCAAGACCTGAAATGGCATTAAACTAGGTCAGTTTGATTTTGATGTTTAGAGTTTGTTGAGATGTCTAAGCGTGCTAATGCCAAAACACCAAAATTCAAGCAACTGATATATCTCTGATACATTAAGTGTGGTCAGTCTGACCTGTTGGATCTTTCTGTTGACTTCGGGGTGAGGCGGGGACCAGTGGCATACTAATTAAAACACTAAGTCATATTGTAATCTACTGTTTATATCCAAAATACACACTAGTTCTGTTCACCTCTCCAAATTCTATGCTAATGTTGATCTACATTGTTTCTCACTGTGTTTGTCCACTCAGAATATCTATCACTCCATTATGCCTGTTAGGTATCCTTTCTCTTAACTCCCCATCTTGTATATCTCTGTCTGATTCTTATTTCCAACTACATGTTATCTCTACTGTCCCTTTTTCTTTCTCTGCCCTCTTTCTGCTTTTCTTTCTGCTTTCTGCCCTTCTACCTTCTGCTTTCTCTTCTGTGCACTGTATCTTGTATCTATCTATATACACATATCGTAATCCCACACCCTTTCCCCACATACAGAATATGATTGGCTAAACATTACTAGATGAAAGACAGCTCCCTTCCTTCAGATCATACCATAACTAAATGGTGCTGAAACAGCAGGAATATGACCCAGTTATCCAGATATGTCATGATGCTGACCTGTTTACCCAGATTTGTCAAAGCCTTCCTGAAACCCAAAAACTTTACTTGCTGTTGATGTGTTCTCACAACCAACTTAATTTGTTTCTATGATGCTGACCTAGTTACCCAGATTTATCATTGCTTCCCTCACATCTGTCTCTGAAATTCCCATATTCACACACCCCACATATTACTAGTTAGAGACCTGATATTGGTACTGCTATATATATATTTTACTTTTTCCCACACTAAAATCCCTTTTGTAATATGTGCTCTATGTATATGTAATTTAATTACTTGTGTGTTAGTTTTAAATTCTTTTATTTAATTTTATTTTTGTTTCATTAAATTTTATTATAATGATAGTTTTCACAGGATTTGACTATTTTCGAAAAACCATTTCTCTGTTTTAACCTGATTTGAACGTAAAAGGTATTACATTATCATTATTTTTAGCTCACCTTGGTTGAGACATTTTGTAAACACTAAGTGAAATTGATTGGCTATTACCAAGGTCATGTTCGGTCCACGTGTTAGCTGAATTGTAAACAGCCTTTCTTTTTTAAATTTATTTCAGTGTGGGAATCTGACTTTTAGATAGGGCTATTCTAGTGTATGTGTAAAATAGCATTTTGTTTTTACTGCGATGTTCAAATTAGTGACCATATATGCCATCACGTGAGCCACCATGTGATTGTGGCTTTAAACAGATGCTCTCTAGTAGATTTATTTAGTCGTATTTTAAACCTTGAGGGCTCAAGAGGTTTGTATTGTTGTTGCCAGCTTGTTATGAAGTTCATCTATTTTTTGGAATTTAATAATTCATATTCTCTAGAAAACAAAACAAGTGCTCTTTTTTATAAAATTTCTGGGATAAAGATATTCAGTGGAAATTTGTTCTGGAATTCTAAACAGAACATGTTAATTGTGTTTCAATGAGGAATTGTTGCCATCAGTACAACGAACTATCTGACGTCATCGTCTTCCATATTGGAACTTCATAGAGATACGAACCTGGATTCACTTAGAACTGTTTAGTGATAGGACTTATATTTCTCAATTCTAGGATTAATTTTTGGACGTTTTCACAAACCGTAAGTCCTATTTCATATTTTTTATCTTGTTTTCTAGGGAAATAAATTATTTTGTTAAAATTTACAAAGCTTGTTGACTTCACTCTTTTCTTTTGTTACATTTGTACGAGCCTACACGTAACAATGCTAAGAATCCGTTTGGTCATATATCACATGAAACTCAATGATGTTTGGATATGGGATGTTCAGTGGTTGCAATCACGTACAGAGGGGCATGAATATACATTCTGCACTTCATGTAAAGCTTATTTTAAATGAAGTCTGACTCAGTTACGCTGGCAAGAGTGACATCACATTTCATGCAGAAACCTAAAGCATATTAACCATGACAACATATATGCCTTCACTGAAATCCATTTTCATAGATTAATCTGCATTAATAATGTGGATAAAGTGACACTTGCCAAGACACTATTTGCCAACTTTATTGCTGAACATAATCTCATGCCTCTATTAGCAGGTCATTTTTCAGATCTAGTGAAAATAAAACTTTCCAGACTCGGAAATAGCACAAAAGTTTTCATGCAAATGGATAAGAACTACTCATGTAGTGACTGTTCAGTGTTCACAAGAAATCATTTTCTTAATAATAATAATAATAATAATGATAGTAATAATATAAAAAATAATAATAATTTATTACATAAATTTGCTGAAGTGAGCAACCGTCTGCAAAATGTGACCAGCAATTACAATTGTTAGGTAAATATGTGTTTAACACTACTATGAATGACTACATTGCAAAAACGGATATTAACATCACTGACCTTGATTTGCATTTTACCCCCCAAAAACATTACCAGACTAAAGTACATGTGACTAATTGCCATTAATTGTAATCTGCAATTCCTGTGATGACTGGGGTCTTTGTCTTTGTCTATAACATTGCTAATTGATAACCAGTTCCTGGTTGAAGAGTAGTGATAGTGATGATAATGATGACAACAAAGGTGTCTATAAATGTATGCATTTGTGTTTCCTTCTGATGTAAATTCAGGCTGACTCTTGAGGAAACTTTCATCTAGTAACAGTACATCATCTCCTATGTATAAAGATCAACAATGATGAGGACTGCCTTTAATATGAACCTGCAATGACCTCTGAAGAAATGCAATAAATGCTTGTGGTCCATGTAAGAAGGGTATGAATGGGAGAATGTTACTGTGAAATAGAATGTTACTGTGAAATGGCTGATTTGACAGGATAATATATATATTTTTATATTTAAAAAATGTAAATTTGTTCAATTATCACTTTTGGTCTATTTGCATGCTAAAAATTAGGTCATTAAAATCCTCTCTCTTTTGAGGTCAAAACACCTGAACAAAGTTTGGAAATTCGATCTGTCCTGACCTGATCTGTCATTTCTGTCACATGTATGCATAACAATGTCCAATGACAATATTGGAGTCAGGCATTAGGCCTTTTTAATTGAAAAATAATGCATATAGAGCTCTCTTGACAGTCCCACTATATTGAGTGATGTTTTGGCTCAGGAGTTGGGTTTAGGTAAGTAAATTTATATTTCATTACCTGTGATATTTGCACACAAATGTCTCTTGTCACTCATTTAATACTTGGAGAGTAGCCGTTTGGTGATTGATTTCAACCAGAGTCTGTTTTTGATCATTTATCTACAAATGCGAGACCCATCTTGTACAAACCTTACTGAGTGTCAGATGATTTTTGGGACCCATCTTGCAAAATCCTTTCTTTGCTTCAGATGATTTAAAAATTGCTGACAAAATACAGTAATGTCCTTGATAATAGAAATATCTTCTTTGTATCAAGCATCTTCATCAGTTGCTTTCTTCTCTGCAGCCACTTCACATTAAACAATTACACATGGTGATTTTCCAGAATTTAGGTCATCTTGAATCCATGGATTTGCAACCAACTTTACAATGAAGAAACCACCTGGAAATTGTAGGATATGTCAGAGTATTACATCCATAAAACTTAATATCAGTAAAAGAGTGCTCATTGAGCACCTGGATTTTAAAGTATGCTCTTGGCTCAGTAGCAGAATTGTTCTCCTCCAATCTTTTGTGGTCAGTCATTATGTTACATCACATGCATATATCTGCAGGTGTCTGGCGATCTGCTCATGCAGCTGCAGATCATTTTATTGAACAGTATCTATCTATTGTATTAAATTTAATGACAGGTTCAAAGAAAGTAAATGCTGTTACAAAATATACAGAACTGTTTGACTTGCTGCCACAACGAACATATTGAAAATCTTGTCACTAATTCTCCTGAATTGATGGTTATATTGGCATAGGAGTTTCACCAAAAGTGTTTAAATGGTGTCTAATTTGTCCAAAATGAAAATAGTGCTGATCTTACATCCAGTATGGCTGCCACAGTGGTTAATTTGAAAGTCTGGTCTTTCAGGAATATAAAAATTGGTTTTAACACTCAGCAGTAGAAAGAATTGATCATTCTTATGTTGAATTCCTTAAAATTCCTTTCAGACAGAAGAGCATTACAGACTTTGTTTTTAGCTAAGAGGCAAAGAAACAAATAAACTGTCAGATAACTCATTAAATATTGTTATTTTTATGATCCAGGTACAAGTGATCCATATGTCAAATTCAGAATAGGAAACAGACAATATTACAGAAGCCGTACAATTTTGAAAAACCTCAATCCAAAATGGGATGAAAAATTTATGATCCCTATTGATGATGCTTTACAACCTGTCCAGGTCAGAGTTTTTGATTATGATAGAGGGATGACTGATGACCCCATGGGCTCTGCTGAAATAGATCTCACATCACTGGAACTGAACACGTAAGAACTAAATACCTACATAAAGTATACCATATTCTGCTTAATAAACACACTTGTGTCAATAAATACTTCACCCACCCCATTAGATATATCCAAGGAAGGAATTCATTAGAGAGCAAATTTGAAATTCTTTCTCTCTCCTCAGTGTGCACAAGATCATCAGGATAGATGCTTTTTTAAAATAAAACATGACCTTGCAGGTACTGTGCACTTGGGCCTTGCAATTCTATACAACACCCATAAATAATTTGGCTTGGTAGTTTTGATTCCAGAGCCTGAGTGATATTTTTGGTTTGGTTCTGAGTGAACCACATCAGCGACTGAGAATTGTAAAGTGCCTAAAATGCAATGAGCGGGAAGAAGATAATTCAGCTGTTGGAATCTTAAATAGGTGTATCATCATTGATTTGCATGTGCTATGTGTGTCTGTTTGGCAGAATATGGTAGTCTTGTTAATCAACAACAAAGTATTGTGAGTTCATTTAATTTTATGGGTATTTTTTCTGCTTTGAAAATTTTGTTTGCTGATACTTAAATTTGTGGATTGTAAAATGAGTCACATTCTTTCCACAAGAGGATCATTGTTCATTTTGTTTTTTTTTAGGTCAGCTGGCCATAGACTAGAAGAGGTTATGGATTGCCCTCTTGTCCATTGTCTGTCATCCATTGTCTGATGTCTGTCTGTTAGCACATGCCACATGTCTGTTACCACTACACCTCCTAATCAGCTCAGAGGATTACAATAAAACTTGACACACACATTCATGCCAAAGTCTACTTTGTCCTAAATGAAAATTTTGCTGTTCATGTCATCCAGTATAGCTGCCATAGTGGCCATCTTGAAAATCAATTCTTGTTGCCAGCATGATGGAATATCTTCCTCTTTATTCTTGTACTATCATGCAAAGTTCATACGTGTCAGGATGCTCAAATAATTTCACCTTCATTGCTGTATTTAATGGGGCTTTTCTCAGCAACGTATCCTTTTTGTGTTGTCTTTTTGTCTCCAGTTCTTGCAGTAATTGTGTTTTTTGTCCTTGTTGCTGATATTGAAGGGTTTTTGCATCTTGCTCAAAAGCAGTGTTTTTGTTCCTGTTGGGGTGAGTATCAGCCTATCCATCTTTGGTTGGAGGTTCTGTTGTTTGTCATTTCTTTCTCTTTCAGCATATCATTATGTTGTATGGTGTGCATAAGTGGAGGCACAAGAACGCCCATTGGGACACACCCTGCCTGACATTCATATATTACATGTAGATGTCTTGTTTGTTGTCTCTGGAAAGATAAAAAGGTCACTCTTCCTCCTCATCATTTCAGGACAGTCCAGTCCATTCCCAGGAGGGATCTGGAACACTTTTGCGCAGAGTGAGTCTACAAATCAAGTGGGGTGGGAACCAGGAGCAATTTTCGTGGTTTGGGATTGCTAGGGCTAGTTAGAGATGGATCCAGGAGGAAAAGTGCCAGTGCCTGAAAGCAAGTTATGCCTTCCATGCAGAGATGAGCAGTGCCTTCTCAGTAGAGGTAAAATGACAGAATAAGAACCAGTTGGACCTTCCTGAAGACAGGGAACAGCAATACTGTCAGTCCTATAGATCTGAAGCAGACTCAGGTTTTCTTTTCTCTCCATGACATTATAGATTTCTCAGCCTTGGTTTCAAAGTATATTGGACAGGGCAGACCATGGATCTTCCCCTTTCACTGCAGCTTTGTCCAACAAAAAGGAGATAGGTCATCACCATCATTAAATTTTGTCCCAGTCGTAAAGAAAAAAGGTAGAGTTGGTACCATTACAGATGGTGAACAGTTACAGGATGACAAAACAACATTGCAGCATCTAGTGACAGAGACCAATAATGGACAGTCATGTCTCATCATGGAGAAAGCTGAGGGTGACAGTGCACTTTCCATTCTGGTGGACGTCAGTGAATTTCCAGAAGAATTGGTTGTGGCAGGACCTTCCCTTCATTAATGTCTCCTGCTGATTTCGACTGTCTGGTCAGGTGAGGAAGAGGAGCTACTATGCTTCCTAAGTGAGAATATCACCTGGGAATGGGCTCATCTCTAGATTGAACCCAGGATATGATAGCCTCCTATGCTGATCTCTTTTCAGCTGCCTCCTTTAATCTTTTCAAGGAGGAGTTAATGTCTCCAGCAGTTATTAAATACTTGCTGAAGGCTTTGGCCAAAAAGTTGTATTCTCTATCATTGTTCATGTCTATCTTCGCTGCTCTTCTCCACCTCAGCAGATATGATGCCTTGGAGACATCTAGGACCTTACTAGGCTGCAAGGGCTGGACTGTTTGATGTAGAAACATTGATCAGAGGTTTTGTACCTTTCATAGCATCACAAGATTTGAATGACCAGCAACAACAGTCCCTGGCTGTGACTCCAGTCCTGTCAGAATAGCCAAGAAGCACACCCACCATGACCAACAAATGCGACCTTTTCTAAAGTTTTTCAAATAGGTCCAACTTAAGCATTCTCACAAGCAGCCCCACTTAAAAACTCTCTTCTGCCTGTCTTTCACTAAACAGGGTTGTTGTAGAGGCAAAGGGAGGAAGTCTTTGAGATGTTTTCAAACATAACATTTTTTTTTATTTTTAATGTGTGGAGATAACTGATTAAAATAGCTTGAACAGCCAGTTAGGGACTGACCATTTATTTTTTCTGGGGATGGAGCCCTGTGTCTTTCTTTTGAACCAGGACATTTTTTCTGGGGATGGAGCCCTGGGTCTTTCTTTTGAACCAGGATATTGGTTTCTTTTACCTCAAGATATAGGTTTTCAGCTATATAATGGATAGAATGAGCTTTTTTTCTACCAATTCCCCTACCCATCCTCAAATTTTAATGTTCAGTCCCTCGTTGCATTTTTGTCACTATTAGTATTCACAGTGCAGCAGTGAAGTAGCAGTGGTGTACTGAAAAACTAGCCATCATTTGTGCTCATAATCTCAGACCACTCAGTATGTTTGTGAGGGACAAATTAAATGTATTTGTGCCAAGTGATAGGAAAAACAATTTCCAGTATTGGTTCAGCATCCTAGACGGTCTTGAGTAATCATAATACTAAGAAATAGTGTTTCAGATGATCCACACTGCTGGTGCAGCTGACTAAATTGGTGAAGAAAAATATAAGCCTTTCTTACTTTTGCATATATCCAAACTGTTCATGCATATTGAAAGAGAAAATTAAGAAAATGTCTGCAACTGTTCACAAATGTACAACAGTACTGATCTTGCATCTTGAAAATCTTGTTATTGCTCAAACATATCAGAGATGGTTTCAATACTCAGCAGTAAAAAAGTAGAAAAAGTCTCATCTTCAATTTCTGGTGATTGTTTTTGGGCCAGTGAGCATCAGTCCCTTCAAGGGACTCTTGTTTAGCAGATAGGATTTTCTTTCAACACAGGTTGTGCCGTGCTGAAATGGTACTGTCCTGAAACAGGTTAGTCAAATCAACATGGCTTGATGCTAAATGAAAATGGTGCTGATCTGATGTCCAATATGTGCATCACCACAACCATTCTGATAATCTTGCTATTGCTACACCTTAATGAAATGTCATTGAAATGGGGTTTTGAGCAGAAGGCTTCTTTTGATGTCTGGTAGGTTCTAATTGAACATGGTGCTTATCTTACTTCAAATATGACCACAACAATGGCCATCTTGAAAATTTTGCTACTTCTCTGGATTGCTGGTCACACTGATATTGTGCTGTCACCAAACACAAATGGAAATGGTGCCAATCTGATATCCAGTATGACCACCAAGGCAGCCATCATGAAATCTTGTTTATCACTAATCCTCCAAAATGGAAAGTCATATCAACATGGGGTTTTAACTAAAGACTTCTTATGATGATCAGTTGGACTGAAATGAAAATGGTGCTGATCTGGTGTCTAATATAACCATTTCAGCAGCGACTTTAAAAGTCGTATTATTATTCGTCATAAACAGAAAGACACTGGCATGGGCATTTCACTGAAGATTTCTTATAAAGTCTAGTTGTTCCAAAATGAAATTGTTCTACCTACACATCTAGTATGACCACAAAGTGGCCATCTTGACAATCTTGTTATAGCTACTCCTCCTGAATGAATGGTTATATCAACACTGGTTCACTTTGCCACGGCACACATTGGTGCCCATCCACACCCCTTTCCCTCACCCCCACCCCATGTCCACAACTCAGCATATTTATATTCTGCCTTAAATAGTGAATCTCGCATTTTATAAAATTTTCTTTTTCTTGTTATTATTTGACATGTGTATAAAGGAGTTTGGTTTGGTTTGGTACAGTAAATTACAGCAATGCAAGTAGGTTATATAGTGCCAAAGTTATTGGGGTAAAGTACATACAATGTAGAAATGTTAAATCATGCTTTAAAATTAAATTAAAACTTGCTTGATTTGTGACCTATAGAATGTCAGAATCAGGGATCAGACCTGGGATTGCAGAGGTACAAAAGTGAATGTGTACTCATTGGACAAAGACCACCACATACCACCATCAGAGTTCTCAAGATTTGCATGTATGCATGTAGATTGAACTTTTTATACAATCAGTGTAAAATAAATAAAGAATGAATCTAAATTGTAAACAGGGTCATGTGCATTTTTTCTGATACTGGCTGCATATAGGTTTAGATCAGCTTGTAATGTCTTTTCAGCTCAACAGATCTGAAACTACTTTTGACTGATAAGAAGTGCCCAGATGAATACATGGGCTATCTGAAACTCCAGGTTCGTCTGCTGCCAAAGTCGCAGGAGGAAAAAGAAAATGTGAGTGCTATATGAATTCATAAAGCTGTACATCTTAATGCTGTCTCTCAAGAGAGAAAACCCCAAAGGGAAATCTTGCCTGCGTTAATTTAGTTATTGGAAGGACAATGAATGGATGGCATATATTGTCCTGTACAGACAGGCATTTTGTATTTACAGGTGAAAATGTAAGTAATCCTAAAAAGATCAGTGTCTTGAATAAGCAGGTGACTATTATATGAAGGTATCTGCAGAGGCAGATTCACATTAGTACAATACCTTTCTCCCCCACGAAATGGTGACCTTTATTTAAAGGTGTTTGAAAAAGGCAGATTCACCGCAGTACAGTAGTCCCCACCCCTCTTTTTATTAAAAAATAATCATCCATTCTACAGTGAAAATCCATGCTCATTGGATGGGTGGCCTGCCTTATTAGGAGAACAAAGAGGGTTGGATGTACACTATACACTTTCATTGCAGAATTTCTGATGCAATACATTTTTAAAGAAACTATCAAATTTGCTTCTTGGTATACATCCTTTTGATGTATTAGATTAAACCAGTTATGACTTAAACATATTTCTAAATGCTTCTGTAATGATGACTTGTGTAAAAGCTTTTTTTTTTATATGCCTGGCATAAGGTGGAACATATTATCTTATGATTTTTCTCCAGCCATCCGTCCATTACTAATTCTGTTTCCACACAGTAACTTGAGTTATCCATCTACAGTTACTAAATTTTTTCATCGCTTGCACTTCGAGAAAAGAAGAACCTGATTGATTTCTGAATCAAAAGGTGAAAGTCAAGATCTCTGGTTTGGTAACTGTAGATGATGGATGGCTAAAGTTGCGTGGAAAAAAAATTGCTAATGGATGGACAGATGGTCAAGGTTACTGACTGGATGAACAAAAATGGTTTTTGCACAATAACTTGAGTTCTCCATTATCTAGTTGCCAAACTTTGTAGATGGCTTTCAACTGGAGTAGCAAAGAAATTGATTTACCTAATGCTCAGAAGGTCAAAGGTCTAGATCACTGGAAACCACATATTAACATTAGTTCTTCATTTCAGATCTGGACAAAAATGTGAATGGCTTGCGATTGTGGATATAAGAAGCCTTTTGGGGTCAGAACTGCAAAGGTCAAGGTCACTGGCTGGAAGAAGTGTAGTGATTTAGGGGTCCATAAGTAAAAGGTTATGGTCTCATTAATTGAAAGAATTAAATGTCTTTTTGCATAATAGCTCTAGTACCAGATCATGTAACTTAACAGAGTAAGTGGAAGAATTTCGCTTGTGTGTGGAAGAGGTTTATTAATTTTAAAGTCAAAGGTCATGGCCATTGTGGCTCAAGAAAGTTGGCTTTGCAGGAACATTTTTGTTCCATAGAAAGTTTCTTGACCAGACTTTGTGACAGGCTTGCACTGTGGGTGATCAAGAAACCTATAGATTCTGGGGTCTGAAGATATGAGGTCACGGTAAGTACATTAAGAAAATAATATTTTTTGTACATTAAGTTTAGTTCACAACCACATACCACAAACAAAGGTCAAGGTATTTCACACCTGTAGGATCATGATCTCCAGAGTCAACCATGCCCTACTTGTGCCACTTTTATTTTTGGCATCCCAGACACCCCCCCGCCAATTGTGTATAATATTTTCACACTAGTTAACAAAATACTGGAAAGAAAGTAAAAAAATGACATTGACCTAATTAAGAATAAATATTCAAAATATTACCAGTTTTTGGACGCTTCACAATGATGATTGAACTAAACAAAGTGGATAAGGTGATGGCCTCTCTCCACACAGGCATAGCAATGATCTTTTCTGTTTTCCCTCATTAAAGGTCACCTTTTTCAGTATGGCTACCTTTTCTTTGCAGGAAGAGTTGGCATTAAGTGGGGAGGGCACTTTACATCACAAATGATAATGCCTGTACTGCAGATGTCCATCTATTTTCCAATCTGTCAATCTATCCATTGATGTAGACTATTTAATTTTGTTTAAGAATTTACTTATACTATTGCCTTCTATCTCAGGAGAATATATATATATATATATATATATATATATATATATATATATATATATATATATATTTATTTTTATATGGAAGGGCTGATCTGCCTGAAGATTTTAAAGACATTTTGCCATTACAATGTTTACCTCTTCTGGTCATCAGAAAAACTTGTGGGATATTCTGTCGTGGCATTGTCTTTCTATCTGTTAGCACAAGTTTGTTATTGCTACTCGTCCTAAACTATTTGGAGGATTGCCATGAAACTTTACACAAACATTTATTCTATAGTTAAGTTAATCCTGAGTGAAATTGGTGCCACACATTCAGTATTGCCACCACAGTGGCCATCTTGAAAATCATGTTATTGTGACTCTTCTTGAATGAATGGTTAGGGTTATAGGTTATAGGTTATAGGTTATATATATGGTTATATCAACATATGGTTTTCAAAGAAAGTCTTTTTATAATATGTAGTTGTCACTACATAATAATGGCACTGATCTGAGGTCCAAGAAGGCCAAGATGTCAGCCAGTTTGAAAACCTTTTTATTGTCACTCCTGAAAGTCATATTGACATGGGATTTGGACCAGAAGACTTCTTTATGATGTTTGGTTGGTTCTAAATAAAAATGGTACCACTTGCACATCCAGTCTGGCCACCACAGTGGCCATTTTGAGAATCATGTTATTGCTACTCCTCCTGAATGGATGGTTATATCAACATGGAGTTTTACTAAAAGACTTCTTATGATATCTCACTGGTCAAAAATGAAAATGGTGCCTCTCAAACATCTAATGTGGCCATCTTGAAAATCTTTTTATCACTACATCACCTGGATGAATGGTCATATCAGCAGGTGGCTTCACAGAAGGACTTCTTTTGTTGTCTGATTTGTAATAAATAAAAATGGTGCTAATCTGACCTCCAATAAGGCCATCACAGTAAAGCCAAAGAGAAATTAAGTGGTTAAAATTTAATTTCATTGTAAAACCAATATGTAAAGCACCCAGTATTATTTGGTTCCATTAGTTGTTGTTTATCTTTATGTTGTTTATGTGCAAATTTCATATATTAATCTTTGCATGTGAGTTTTCAATCCATATAATAATCATTTTTTAATACAGTTCTTATAGTTTTTCTCCTACAGATTTCAAACCAAGAAACTATTTCAGAACTCTTTTTTTTTTTACCATAGACCAAAGCTAAATGGTCGTCTTACTAATGTCTGCAGATGCATATAGTCTGATATTCTGACCTTTCTTTGATGCAAAATAGGTATGATTATATCAAAAGTAAGAGTACCAGACCTGCAGTGGAGATGAAATTGCTTGATGCATCTAGAACAAGATTAATGAGTACCATCTGTACTCACTTATGAGTCCAACTGCAAACTGCACAGACCCAGATCTGCCATTGCATAATGCACCTGCATATCTGGGTCGGTGCAGTTTGTTAGGAGTAATCAGTAGAACAAACAACATAGACCCTGATCTGCAGGTGCATTATGCTACAGTAGATCAGGATCTTTGTTGTTTGCAGTTTGACTCGACTGATAAGTGAGTACATACAGTAAATGAAGAACAGTAACTGTTTTAATTTCTGGTGAAAGGAGAGTCAGAGTAAATCTACCTTTTATAATCTTGCAGAAGTTGAGATTTTTAAAAAAATTGAACTATGCAGATTTGGTTGACATGTAATCAGGAAAATACTAAAAATCTTGGATCTATAGAACTAAACACACAAAATGTATTCAGAGACATGGCTGTTTGCACACCTATCAAGTTCATGACTAGTGTGTATCAGAGTACTAAACGTGCTATCTCTTTTCAATCCAAAACCAAGAAGACAACACTTAGACTTGTACACCAGTGAATATGGTTTTTGACTTGTAGGTGGAGCATACGTAACACTAGTACTGCTACTTATGTTTGTGGCCGATTTTTACAGCAAAATTCACTTTGACTTTTGAATTCATAATCATTGTTGCATATGGGGAACAAAGGAGGAAAAATAATTTCAGGCTGATTTATATGTAGTTATTTATGGTTCATATATGCCTAATAAATATACTAATTTTGTTGTTTTTTAAATGTCTCGTTTATTCTTAAATATTCTCTGTAGTCTCCAAAGACGTCTCCAGAGGTATTGTAGGATTTTTCCTTTTTTCTATCATCTTTTCTTGTACAGACTCCGAAAAATGGGAAATTTTACCAGTGAAACTAAAACAATGAAGAGTTAAGGAAGAAGGAATGTAAAGAAACAGATGAAATGAATGATGAATGCAGATTCTTCACAGTGAACATTTTTCACACCTTATAAGCAGTGACATTGTTCTTGTCTAAGCCATCTAAAGCAAGTGCCATTGATGTTGTGACATCATCACATTATTTTACCTGTTCAAGTTTTATTTAAACAAAAAAAAAGAAATACAATTGGCAGACATATACTCTTTTTTTGTGTGTGTGTCAGCATAATAGTGGCTATCTGATGCCAGCTAAAAGGTAAATGTTCAGATAATGTAAAACTGAATTGCACAAAATCTTAGAAAGATAAAACCATCCAGAAAGATGTAAACCATCAAGTACAAGAAGATAAAGTGCCAAAATATTAACATTCTGTAAATTGTATATAAAATAACTGATACAAGTAACACATGTCAAATCCAGAAGCAGGACATTACCCCCCCGTCAATTACCCCCCTGCCATTACTCCTCCATCATTTACCCCCTCAGTCCATTACCCCCCGTTTTATTACCCCCCTGCCATCACCATCATTTACAAATACAGATGACGACGAATTTAATTGTTGATTGATATTATGTTGGCTTTACCGCAATAAGATTCTGTCCCGTCAATTTAAGTATACATAAACACAATCTGATAAGAGTATTGGCTTCACATCAATAAAAATGATTTTAGCAGTTTAATCTATGCTCAGTGTGTACTATTGTGTTGGCTTCACCTCATTGAATCTAATTCAAGCAGAAATGGTTTCTACGCGCATGCCCCAGAAAAACTATATAAATATAAACCCTATTGACAGGGGGGTAATGTCCTAGACTCGTAAAATCCTTAAGTGATACAGTCAAAATTTATTTTATAAGACGGATTTCCTCAAGAAATCCGCTTGACTTCCTCAGGTAGTAAATTGTTATGCAGTTTCTTCATGCAGTTGACATAAAACTGCTTCTGTCCCACCGAGTGGAAGTAGACACACTGGACAAGAATGTGTTCCACTGTCACTGGACACTGGCATGGTATGCAGTCAGGTTGAGGTCCATTGTCATGAGGTATGCATGAATCAGGTATGTTTGTCTGATATGCAATCAGCACAATACCACCCTTATCACTCCAATTTGTTCTTTACAAGAGTTGTCACGTGCCAATAGTGGGTTTGATGTTCTTAAGTCTGTGTAATTTGCATTCCAGATATTTTGACAAGTATGAAGAAAATAGTGATTTATACTTTATTTGAAATCAGTATGCAAACAGTGTGCAAATTTGGTAAAATTACCCATTTCAGGGTCTGTAGATGTAACTTTATATAATGGATATTACTGTGATTGCCCAGTTATTGCAGTGTACCGATAGCAAGTAGTACTTGTTGCTAATAGGCATGCTTTCAAGCTTTTATGGGAAAACATATACAATGTATATCAGTAATCCTTTCAAGGTTAAGTGTAGCCTACTAATCAATGTAAGTTCCTTTGAGATTAATAAGAGAGGATAAAGAAGTTCTCAGAATGCTTTTATATCTTCCAAGGGATGATGGCAAGAAATAGGTATCACATTGCTGCCATTTTAGTCATAGTTGCTTGTCCATTACATTCATTTAGTATTGTTACTGTTTGGGCATTCTCCAGCGAGTTTTAATTACAAATCCTATATATTCTGATGCAGGTTATTTTGACCTATTTTACTAATGATCTCCAGTGAGTTTCATCATGAATTCACTATTGTGTACTGTTAAGCAGTTTATTGTGAACTTATTTTTTCAGCATCATAGCTTGTTGTGACCTTCTTTTGCTTCATTGTTGATTGTGTTACTAATACTCTCCACCAAGTTTATTCATGTATTAGAAGGCATTTACTGATGGTTAGATTGCTGTGGCCTTCTATAGTGTTATGTCAGGATAAAAGTTTCAATCGTGACTTACAATTGTTGTGTGTCAGTACAGTAATTAATCTACATGGTTACACAAATTGTGCTGCTCTTTTCTCATTTGGCATGTTTGCTAAATTTCCTTTCAACAGTGAAGAGTACTTTGTTCTATTTTTTTTTAAGTTAAATAAACCCACATATGTAGCTATGGAATAGTTAATTAGGTCAGAGCTATCTGAAACACTGAAATTCACATATGATTACCAGATCAAAAGATGTCAATAAAATTTTGTGGTGGTGCATGATTAAACAAGATTGAAACTGGGGCAACCATATTGCATGTCTGCCACAAGAACACTTGTCTTCCTATTGCCTCTTGAAATCTGATTTTATCTGGCATCTTTTGCATATATTATCAATATTTAACATGGAAATAAAAATGTAATTATAGTTTGCATGTTTTCTTTCAAATTTTGTGAGAAAAGGACCTCATTATGCAAATAATGTGCCCAAGTGGTGGGTGTGACATTAGCAGTCATATTGGGGGTGGGTAATATTTCCATTGCTTCTACTTTGTACATTTTTCCATACTTCATTAAGTCATATGTGGTATAAGCTAAAAGCTAAATAAATTTTCAGCAAAGTGAGTAAGCATTTATAAAGCTAAGTTAAGTGTTATTTCCATGCTCTAAAAATGAGCGTAAAATCTTAAATCTTAAATAACTTGAACCCCTTTCCATTGCAGCTGTTGTTCATCCATTGATTCCAGAAATATTTGATAAAATTTAAAAGCTAAATATTTTTTAAACTGAACAAGATTTGATAAAGTTAATCTTAATTTTAAAGGTCCTATCCTAGGTCTAAACATCAGCATACAATTCTAATTTTGAAACAACTTGAACTGCATTACCATTGTAACTGTCAGTTACTTAGCAGTTGCTCCATTTTATTCATTTCTTTGTTCATCTTCCATTAAATAAAATCATATTTGTTACCATTTAGAAGCTAAATAAATTTTATTTAAACTGCACAATCATTTATAAGCAAATTTTAATTTAAAATGTTGTGCCCAAAGTCTGAGCTAGAGCATAAAATTCTGTCTTTGAAACAACTTAACCACTTTTTCTATTGCAACTATCAAATATACATCAGTTGCTGTGTTTTGTGAACTTACTAATCAAGTTATATTAAATAACATCAAATAAATTTTCTGTAAGCAGCGCAAGTTTTATCAACCTAATTTAAATTTTAAGGGCCATAACCAGTCTAAACATAAGGACAGATTCAATCTTCGAAATAGTTAGAATGACTTTTGCATAGTAAATGTCGAATACATACCAGCTGATCCACTGAATTCAGCCATATTTGGTATGATGCAAAAGTTTCTGTGAGGTGCGCAAGCTTTTGTAGAGTTAATTTTAAGTGCAAGGACAGTCAAGAGTCTAAACGGGAGTATAGAATTAAATATTCAAAATAACTTTAAACGCATTTAACTCACAACTGTCAAAACATACCAATTGCTGTTTTATGAATTTATTAATCTTCAGTTAATTCAAATCATATTTCATATCATGTAAAAGGTACATAAATTTTCTGCAAAAAAAGCTCATTTTTCAATCACATTATTTATTTTGAGACATTTTTTAGTGATAAAAAATGATGCATAAAATTATACAGAGACAGTCCCAAAACACTTTTTTAAAAAATTTGTTTTATTTGTTTGTAAAGTCATCGGTAGTTTTTTTATTTTTTTTGTTCAGATTAAAATGAAACAGGATTACAGCAGCACTTCATTATAACACTTCCTCCCCCACCCTCAAAAAAACTTTCTCTCAAAATCTGTTAGTGGTTCTCATTTTGTGGGCTTATTGATTTACAGTCCTCATCAACAGCATACAAAAATTAACTCTCCCAACCTTTTATTATTTTTTAACCTAACAAAGTGGTAATCATATCTAAGTAATCGACCAATCAGACTCTGAATGGTCTGGAAATCTTAGTTTTTTGCAATGATAACCTCACTAAATGTGTGTTTCTATGTGGAGATGATACTGCTCAATTGTGAATAATGTCAGAATGCTTTCATTGCAAATGTCACTGATTAGATCTTTCACAAAAAGACAAAATTTGACTTAGAACTTCAATTTATATACTTCATGTAAAAATTACTGCTTTAATTTGTATCTTTTTTTGCAATGTCTCTGACATATTGTAACATATCTTGCAGTACTTTAAATAATACAGGAAGTGAATGTGAAAAAAATTCTTTTGAAAGTTAAAGGAAAAAAAATCTCTTATGATATCTTGATAGTGCAGTGATTACTGTAGTTGACAGTGCAGTGTTTACTGTTACTACCTTGTAATTGTTAAGAAAGAATTAATTATACATGTTCAGGACTTGATGTATGCAAGACCTTATAGTAACTCAGGGGCAATTACCTTATATCTCACTTATAGGACAAGTAAAAATGAAGACTGCAGTTGTTGTTAGGAAGAACCTAATTGATTTTGGTGTCTAAAGGTCAAAGATCAAGGTCACTGACTGAAATAATGTAGAGACTGGTTTCTACACAATAGCAATTTAGTTATACATGATGTACCTCAGCCTAACTTTGTAGATAGCTTGCGCTTTGGATAAGGAAGAAGGTTGTTTATTTTTGGGTCAAAAGGTCAAATTTCAGGGTCATTGACTGACAGAAGAAAAATGTTTTTGCACACTAACAGTAGTTCTACATCACAGCTGACCCAGCCTATGGGGATTCCTTTCACTTAGGGTAAGGAAGAAGCCTATCGGTTTGGTGCACTCTTACAGAAAGAAGAAAAACAGTTTGTCCTTGAAAATAATATCAGCTGTCTACATTGGGAATTAATAAATGTGGTTGGCGTATCATATGCTGTTCACAGTACTCATGTTTCCTTTCGATGAACATTTATTAAGTTGATTGTTCAAGTCAAGAAATTATATCACATAGCACACACCTTTATTACAATTATAGTGTCATATCATACAAAATCAAATCTAACAGAAAGATGAAAAACAGTTTGTCCATAAATATAAAATTGTACCATTCCATTCACTTGCAATAAGTAGCAGTTAATGTAACATAATGTGATTGTTTTTAACATTGTGTGAAAAACAGGATCTTGAATTAAGATTTATGAACAGATGCAACTATGAACAGATGCAACTGAATTGAATAATAAAACACGAGATGCAAGCAGCTCATATTCATGAATTTAATGTCAAATGAACGTTTGTGTAAGATGCTCAATATCTGAATAAAAATGTGTATTTCTTAATACAATTCAGTAACTGACATAATCTCAGCTACTACAGCTATAGCTAAAGTCATGTTACCCATATCTACTAACCTGGTGTGCATGAAGCCAGTTTGTAGTGTTAGGCAGCAAGTCTGTGCTGCTTTAATTGGAGGATGTCAGGAATTGATTTCTCAGAACTGTATCATTTTCAGTTGTCAGCAAACGTGCCATGATAATTTAAATTATGATCTGAAAGGTAAATGAATTTAAATAGTATTTTGAAGTTGGTATTAAAATATAATTTACAGCTTGTAATTTTATACTTTTTAATTTGTTTTTTTAATACTTCTCTCCTAGATATTATATATTGATTGGTGTAATCATTTTTGTTTGAATCATAAGGAAAACTAGGACAATCACATGAAAGAAGTAAAGTGAGAGTATTTACACATGTTTAAGATTAATTTCATGATTTACGCAGGGCCATTGTAAACATAAGTTCCAAGCTATCAGTAGATTTGAGAAGTGAGCAAAATTAGTTAGGACATTATGCCCCCATTTTTTGAATTTCAGTGATCAGACTTGTGCTTGAGATTTATGAAAAAATGTAATGATTTCATTGTTATAACAAATTTAGAAAAGTTAGATTCCTTAGGCCAAACAGCAACATATGTGTGTTTCTGTTGGGGGGGGGGGTTTGTATTATTTTTTATTTTTTTACCGTGGGGAAAAAGAGTGCTAGGGTCAGCAGTGAGAAACAGGGATGGTCAACTGACTGGAAGCACAGATAATCTTTTGTTTGACCTTACCAAGCAACTCGTGGATTTGTCATCAAAACTTATTGTATTAAGTTGTACACTGAATATCATTTAAATTCTTGCTATATAATTTTGGAGGATTGACCAAACACTGATGGCCTTAAGTACACATGTAAGAGTGGCAGGGCAAAGTCCTTGTGAAACACTATATGAACAGTAGAATCTTGAAAACTGTTGGTTGATATTTATCTCACTTCTTAATTTTTTAAATGTTTTCAGTATTACAAGAAGTCTGTTCGGCTGCCACAAAGCGAGTCTGCAAGCAGGAAAGTCAAGACGCAGATATGGAGTGGTGTAGTGACCATTGTCCTCCTTGAGGGTCGTGATCTAATTCCCATGGATGACAACGGACTCAGCGATCCCTATGTCAGATTTCGTCTTGGCAATGAGAAATACAAAAGCAAGGTTGGCTGAATGTTCAGCTGTCATAAAAATTGATATTACTGCATGATACATTTGTTTCACTGGAATCATCTTAATTAATACCAAGTTATTTAAGTGTCAGGTTGTTGCAGTGATTTCAGGATACTCCACAGAAAGTTTTGAGCTTAAGGAATAATGAGTGAAACAAATGTTACAAGTTGTTTGACATGTAGATCACTGTTCAAGAGAATAAATATTTGCATTTCTTTTAAGTTCAGTATCATACAATTTCATAAATATTAAAGTAACTTTATAAAGAAAGTATATAATTGGTGTGCATTAGAGATCACAGCATATTTTGGTTTGGTTGGGCTTACTCTGCTTTTAAGAGTTTTGCCTTGGTTAGTTTTGTTAGGCAATGAGAGTAAAGTGTCTTGCCTATAAAGATAAAATGGCAATCAAGCTTGTCTGACCTGGGAATCAAAACTAGTAATCTGAATAGGAAATCAACATGTTAACCACTCAATGTTCATAATGATTGGTGTACATCTCCACAGTGTTTCAAGTTTGGTTGGGCTGAGCCCATTTTTAAGGTGTTTTGTTCAGTGGCTTTGCTTTGCTTTTTTGGAGGAATGAGGACAAAATGTCTTAAGGATATGCCATGACAGCTGACCCAGCTTGATCTGTGAACCAAACTGGGTATTCTGCACAAGAGTACATCATACTCACCACTAATAATTCTTGATACATGAGTTAAGGAAAAACTGTTTTTCCATCTTTTTTGAGATAGATATATGGGTCTTGTGTACTTTCTTACCTTCCCAACAGTGTTTGTGAGACAAAAGTGTGTTTCGAGTTCCCAAGAAGGACAGTGCATGTGACCCCAACAAATGACATAGAATCTGTCAGTAAGTTATCTACTCATGTCAGCCAGTAGAAAGTTACTGAATATTTTAAAAAAATGTATAAAGAAATAAAATTTGTTTTCTTGGAAGCATTTTATACACTTTGAAACAAAACATGGTTGGTATGCTTGACATTTTCATCTATCACCATGATCACCCCACCCTTACACACACCTCTTCTGTCATCATGATCCATTAGATAATGGAATACAATCTTAACTACATGCAGTCATTACTGCTCTTAATAGTTTAGTTTTAATTTTGAAGGTGATGCAGATGTCATCACAGACTGGATGGTACTATAATTATAGGTTGCTGCGTTTGTTTGGAAAATGTGAACAAGTTTTTGCGGATGAATACTGTATGACCTTTGGGAGTGAAGTATTCATCCGAGAAAATAAATTCATATTTTCCCATACAAAGGCAGTAACCTTTTTATTATATACTCATTTTCTTCTACCTAAGGCCTAATTATAAAAAATGCACTGCAAGAAACAAAATAATTGAATTTATGCTGTATTCAAAAATAAATGCACAACTGTAGATTCATCAGTACACAGTGAATAACAATATTAATGCACACATAGCACCGCCCAGTGATCAGAACAGTATTTTCAATTACTGTGTCTCTCATGTTTGTTGACATTGCGACTATCACATTCATTCATGTGCTTGTTTGAAAGTTTCGTTTCTGACTCAGTGAACTCGTCCACATCGTTAACTTTATCAACACTTTCAGATGGATGAAACAGCTTGTTTAGTTCATTCACAAACAAATCTAATTAACCTAAACCTAAAGCGTATACTTCATGAGTGTACATGTCTTGTTTACAAAGTAGTTCCCAAGATACTATGCTGTTGTTAGGCACACGTGTCGTGCATGTGTGTGCAATATCAGAGTTTTCAGTAGCATAAAATGCTGCATGATCTTGATAATGTAAATTTAACAGAGACAAAAATGAGCATATGATAATTTAAACTTTCCTGAAGATCTTGTTGAAGTTTTCTCAGCATTGGAAAATATCTTTATATGCATTGCTGTCAGGGATTGGCAAACATGCAATAACCACACTTGTCAGATGCTGTCAGGGATTGTCCAACATGCAATGATCTCACTAGTCAGAATGTGTGTTGCTGTCTGCAGTTGTCCAGCATGTAATGATCACACTTGTCAGAATGTGTTTTGCTGTCAGCAATTGTTCAACATGCAATAGACAAACTAGTCAGAATGTGTTTTGCTGTCAGCAATTGTCCAGCATGCAATAGACACACTTTTCAGAATGTTTAAACATATTAGCTTTGGGATTGAGCTATGCAGTCATTCATTGTCCCAAGTCTTTGTGGTGTTTCTGTATAATAGATGTGATACACTCCACAATAATTAAAGGTCTACATGATATTTCTAGTATGTGCAAATGCATGCAGTGAAATCATGCATCTCCATACATACGACAGAAAAGACAGGTCGTATCTGGACGGATATTGAGATTTCCACATTTTGGTCAGAAGTTTTAACCTCAGAAGAGGAAAGATTTTCATAGACTCAGTTTTTAGCATGTAAATGGACAAAAATTACAAATGTAAAACAAATAAGCATTTTAAAAAAAAAAATTAAAATATGCACCTCATGTTTATGGTAGCAGATTTTTCCGATCAAGTCAAAGTTCTCTGCCTCATAAATCAGACAAAAGTTTTCACAAACTACTAAAATAGTGATGCAATCCTTGGGTCCTCATTGGGATAAGAAGGTCAGAGACATTTGCCACAATGAAATATTTGCCATTCTCATTGAAAATTTTCCCTCATTTGAAGTCAAAACAACCTACTAAATTTTGTAAATCTCATGATTTGTCCTAAGCTGACTTGTCCATTTAGATTCATGTATGTAATGTGAAAAGAGTCCCTGTAACTAAATTTAGTATTTATAATTAACAGTTCAAAAGCAAAACACTGAATCCAAAGTGGTTGGAGCAGTTTGACTTACGGATGTATGAGGGACAGACAAGCCATCTGGAGATAACACTCTATGACCATGATGTAGGCAGGGATGATTTCATGGGCAGGTAACCCAGAAAAAAGTTTTCAGTCGCGGATTCACCTCCCTTGGAAATGCATGTCTTCTATCATTTGGATCAGCCCACAATGGTTTGTTATTAATGGGAATATTAATCAGTGACAGTATAAAATTGGACTTTTAGATACACAGTATTTCTAACATTTTCATTGCTTTACCCACATGTATTAATTGTGCTCATTTTCCTAGATGCATGTGCAGCTGCATATCTGTTAAATTTTTAGTGTGTCAAGTTCTTCCCGATATACTGCAAGTACCTTCCTATATACAGCACCATGAAGGGTTGACCAAAAAGACAAAAGATAGCAATTAGAAGGGGAAGTATTTGTAACTGGAAAGTTTTGACAAGTTAGCACAATATTTCATTATTGTTTTGGAAAGATAAACAGTTAAAGTATGGTGTCAGACACTGATTGTAAGGGAGGTAATTATGCAAGCAAATGACATAATTTAAATATTACATATTGTGTGCTGAAAGTAAATTGAAGGTTTGTCAGTATTGCAAATTGTTATAAGGATTCTTCATTGTAGATTAACTTTACCTAGAATGTATGTAATCAAACTACTTTCATATTCCTAAAATATTAATTTTCCTTTTCCCCTCTGAGAAATTTTACTGCCAGAGTTGTATAGAAAACTGCATACAGTTTCTGCTGATTGATTCTTGAATTCCATCAGGTTTATGATATTTTAAAAAAATATAAAACAATGATATTTTCACCCTTCTGTAGATTAAAAAAAGATGTTAACTAAGTTTCTAATCAACTGTCAGTTGTCTGTTTTATTTTTTTTTTCTTGTTTTCTTTCTTGCCTAAACAGAAAGTAAAATTTAGATAAGATTATATCCAGTGCCAGTTATCACTGTCATTATCTGTATTTAAATGTTTTTTTAATTGTGTGGGACATTTGTATACCATACATTGTATTTGAGTTTGCAGGCAAGACATGGATGTTTTGAGGAACCCTTCTTTCAGTTTTTGCAAAATGAATACAAAGCATTCAAACTGCTATTTACCATATATATCAGTGATAAGCATGTGTGATAATTAGCTTGCCCCCACCTCCCTTTCTACAAAATTTTGACAAGCAGTTGCTATGGATATCTTTGATAATAAGCCACACCCAACTTTTTGACAAATTTATTAGGTTGGCAACCTGGTCTATTATGATGGGGTAAAATATCGTTATTGTTCATTGCTTCCTACTGCTTATTGATACAGGACCGAGATAGACTTGTCGCAGCTTGAGTTTGAGAAGACTCACATGATTGAGCAGCCCCTTGAAGATTCAGCTGGGTTCATCAAGCTGCTGCTTACAGTCAGTGGAACCACAGGAAGTGAAACCATCTCGGACTTGCAGAACTTCTGCTTTACTCCACAACAGCGCAACCAGATTATAAGAAAATATGTAAGAACCATGTTTGGATTTAAAATTTGGTAATCTGCATTTAAAACACATTAAAGTTAATGCAACACCATTGTAAGAGTAATACTGTTCTGTATTATCTCATATTCTGCTGGCATTATTCTCTCAGTTGTAATGCAGATTTCGTTGCACACATATACATATGCATTCACATATAACCAGATTTGAAAATGGTGACATGAATATGTGTTTTTTTGTAGTGACCCACTAATCAGATTCACATACATACACAAAACCTGTCAAAAGCAACCACCAGTGAGAAAAGGCAATACTGACCTTTTTATTCAATTGACCTCTGTATACACATTGGACTTTTAAAATTTGTTTCGAACAAAATATCATGCATTGAATATTATTATTATTATTATTATTATTATTATTATTATTATATTAAGATTGTTTTATATACACTATTCATGAAAATCATAAAATACATGTACAGTCATATTGCTCTCTTGCAAATTTATGTTCATCACAAGGTTACTGTACCCTGCTCACTTTAAGCCATCCTAACAACTAAATTATCAACAACTTCAAATAATGACCAACTTTAGCTTTACTGCTGATGGAGAGCATACAGAAGACTTAATCTTTTATTGGCCAGCTTGTATAAGTTAGGCTTGGAAATAGCTGTTTGTGCTATATAAGAATATAATAACTAGATCAGTCACTTGCTCAACTCGCCAAGATAAAAAAGACAGTATATATGGCTATTCTTTGTGATCCATCAACCAAAACTCTGCCAAGATTTAAATATTGAATGACCCCAAAACTAAAGAAAAGGGATGTAACTCCTGTCTCTTCTCATGTATGTATGTATGTATGTATGTATGTATGTATGTATGTAGTGTTTTACAGTGCCTCAACATATTGTGGCTATATAGTGCCAACTAAAGGTTAAGTTATGTTTTACAATTGAGTTCACAAAAATTTAGGATGTTGAAGCCTTCCACATAAATGTATAATTAAATACAGCAAGATGAAATATGAAATTTAACATTCTGTGAAATTTATAAAAAAATACATAAAGGTTACATATGTAAAATCCTTAAAACAGGAAACTTTTTTAAAGAGATAGACATGGATTTAATTCATGGCAAATAGATGAAGCTTCATGGCAAATGGATGAAGCTATTGAAATACACTTGTCACACTGGCACAAAGGCAATTTCCAGTTCTGCTGCAATAACACATCACCTCTTCCCACCATCCAGCAAACAGAATTGCTTCAGCCCTCTACTGCAATGATAAAATCAGCCTCTTTCAAATTTGATATATTGACACCTTTTAGTTAAACTATCTGTGTGTCTGGAGTACAAAGCACAAGAAGGATTAAAAATGATTGCACATCGATTCACATGACATTCGTTTATCAAAACAATGCCTTCCACATGAAGCAAAAATTTTGTTTGCATAGACTGAGCAGTCACTGCAGATACATGCTAGTTGCCAGGGGAAAAATTAGAATGGCTATTGTGAACAGGTGACCACCAAATAATGGTGACAATTAGGGCTGGTATGACTCTGTATACATATTTACATAGCACTACTTCACTATAATCTCCTGCATTATTACAAAGTTCCTATTGTAAAAATGTTATTGGTATTGATCCTGTTTCATTATTCAGTAGTAGAATTGTATGTATTACGTTCTTCATTATATGGCAGTATACTCTGGCTTCCATTAAAAGTGTTCTAATGGGGGAGTATATATGTATATATATATATATATATATATCACTAGTGTAAGTCAGTGAACACACATTTACTAGCCATTTACAGTGGCCATATAAGTGTTCCAGGTTATAGGTAATGAAATAGTGGCTACATTGTATGTTAAACCATGCTTTTAGAGATACTGTCTGTAGAACCATATTATAATGAGTTTTATAAGCCATTAACTAAAATAAAGTGAAATAAATTTAGTAACAGTTCTGAAAATACAGTTTTCAAAGGGTAATGACATAAATGACCACATCTGCATTATATAATGGACTGTGTGCTACTGTGGCAGAGTGAGATGCATAAAAATCTATTGAGGACAATACACTATATACGAACAGATAGACATGTCACAGTTATGAGTATGCTCTCATTTTTGAATTGCATTGAGGAGGCAGTGTTGCATCAACTAGTCTTTTAATGCTGACCTGATTTCCTGGTATGTGTAATGTTACAGAGAGAAGTATGGTGCTGACCAAATAATCTGGTATGCATAATGTTACAGTGGGAAGTATAGTGCTGACCAAATAAACCTAGTATGCATGATGTTACAGAGGGAAGTATAGTGCTGACCAAATAAACCTAGTATGCATGATGTTACAGAGGGAAGTATAGTGCTGACCAAATAAACCTAGTATGCATAATGTTACAGTATGAAGTACAGTGCTGACTAAATAAACCTAGTATGCATAATGTTACAGTATGAAGTGCAGTGCTGACTAAATAAACCTAGTATGCATAATGTTACATTGGGAAGTATAGTGCTGACCAAATAAACCTAGTATGCATAATGTTACAGTATGAAGTATTGTGCTAACCAGGTAAACCTAGTATGCATAATGTTACATTGGGAAGTATAGTGCTGACCAAATAAACCTAGTGTGCATAATGTTACAGTATAAAGTATAGTGCTGACCAGGTAAACCTAGTATGCATAATGTTACATTGGGAAGTATAGTGCTGACCAAATAAATTTAGTACACATAATGTTACAGAGGGAAGTATAGTGCTGACCAAATAAACCTAGTATGCATAATGTTACAGAGGAAGTATAGTGCCGACCAAATAAACCAATTATGCATATTGTTACAGTTGGAAGTATAGTGGGTTTGAAAATCAGATCTTCAGAAAGCAATAGTGTGGGAGCAAAGTAATTTGTAACAAGGTATTACTGAGCTACAGGGTGGGAGCATAGTGCCAAATCACAAGGCATTACTGGTCTTCAGTGTGGGAGCAAGCCACACGTTTACAAGGCCTTACTTGGATACATGGTGGGAACATTGTGCCATGTCACAAGACATTACTAGTCTTCCATGTAGAAGCAAAGTGACAAGTGACAAGGCTTTAATGGGCGACAAGGTGGGAGCATTACTGGACTACAGGGTGGAGCATTATAAATGCTAAGTCACAAAGCATTACTGGGCTACAGGGTGGAGCATAGTGCTAAGTCACAAAGCATTACTGGGCTACAGGGTGGAGCATAGTGCTAAGTCACAAAGCATTACTGGGCTACAGGGTGGAGCATAGTGCTAAGTCACAAAGCATTACCGAGCTACAGGGTAGAGCATAGTCCCAAGTCACAGGGCATTACTGGGCTACATTGTGGAGTATGGTCCCAAGTGGCAAGGCATTAGTGGGGAATGGTGCTAAGTGACAAGACATAACTGGGCTTAGGACAACATGTTTAGAACATTATATTTTGCTGCAGTCACACTTCCACAAAAGTTATTGTTTTCATCAGGTGTGCATTTTTATTTTGTCCATTAAATTTGTGTATCTTTGTGTGGCTATGGATGACTGTTTGTGTTGCACTTTAAGTGGATCAGAATAACCTATTCAGCTGTCATCATTTAACACTGCCAAAAAAATAATGTCTGGGCTCTTATTTCAGTACCTTTCATTTATTGTTACCTTGGTTGTTTTACATAGGCATCCTTGAGTGGACCACATTAATTTTACCTTATTTTAGGGACATTTCAATATAGCTTGCAAATTGCATCCTGCTACATTGCTTAGTAGAAACTGGGTTTTCTTGTGATCTCTGCATCATAACTGTGACTGTGATAATCACTCTTTTTCAGGGTTTGACTAAGATGTTTCATAATTTGAAAGATGTTGGATGGCTGCAGGTGAAAGGTATGTATGCATACCTGTTTATGTTTTGCATTTGTTAGCAGTATATAGGTGCTGTACATACTTGCTAATAAGATGAGATTTTTTTGCGCCTCATTGCTCAGGTGAGGGGACATACAAATGGTTTCCATCCATTCCTCTATGTGTTTTTCAGTAGCTTGTATTTCCAAGTGTTATTGCCTTGTATTGTCACATGATAGACACTTCTGTGGCTTGTATTTCAAAGTGTTATTGCCTTGTATTGTCACATAATAGACACTTCTGTGGCTTGTATTTCAAAGTGTTATTGCCTTATATTGTCATGTAATAGGCACTTCTGTGGCTTGTATTTCAGAGTGTTATTGCCTTGTATTGTCACATAATAGACACTTCTGTGGCTTGTATTTCCAAGTGTTATTGCCTTGTATTGTCACATAATAGACACTTCTGTGGCTTGTATTTCAAAGTGTTGTTGCCTTGTATTATCTTAGAGTAGGCACTCCTGTGGCTCATGAACATTCTGGTATCCACTCTCTTTCATTTCAATCAAATTCAATTGAAAAAGAACTGTTGAGTTCAGTAATGACCAGGTTTTGACCATATTTTACAGTTATAGCCCTTGATTGACTTACAAAAAGTGTCTCACTGGCTTCTGAACACTGGCTTTTATATTTGTATATGCCTACTGTAAGGCAGAGTGTTTTATCATGATGCCTATTCTTCTTTCCATCTGTCTGTTACCAGTTTGGTTTCTGCTCAATAACTTGATGTGTCAAATCTCCACAGTTACCAAACTTTGTGGATGGCCTGTACATGGGGAAGGGAAGAATCCTATCAATTTCAGATGCATATGGTCAGGGCCACTGTGAAAGATAAAAAAAACAAAACTGGTTTCTGCATATTTGCACACCATCTACTGTTATCAAACTTTGTGAAAGGTGTGCACACATGGTAAGGAAGAACCCATTTGATCTTGGAGTCAAAGGTCAAGGTCACTGACTGAAGGAAGAAAAGTGGTTTCTGCATAGTAACTCTGGTTCTCCATTATCTGCAGTTAACAGACTTTGTGGATAGCTTGCATATGTGATTAGGAAGTACTCTATTATCTTTGGGATCAAAATGTCTAATGTCAGGGTCACTGGACCAAACCTTGTGGGTGGTTTGCGCTTGTAGTAAGGAAGAAGACAATCCATTTTGAGGTTATAATGTCAAAGGCCAATGTCATTTTGACTGAAAAAGAAAATGGGTTTTGTCTAATAACTTAAGTTCAAGACCATATAATTTGACCATATTTTTTGGAGGTCCTGCACTTACTGAATGGTAGAAGCCTTTTGATTTGGCATCAATTTTGTTGCAACCTTTAAAGTAGATCTTGCACTATATCATGGTAATCATAGATTACAGTCTCAGAATTGTACATTTCTAGTGCTGTTGTACCTAAAAGTAGTAAATTGTTGCCAGAATACAGTATGTTTAAATCAGTGAAGAAATGCCATGGAAACAACACAAATGCAAAATTGCAGGGATCTGGCATCTCTGCTGAAAATGTTTATGTATTTGACCTTAGCTTTAAAAACCCTACCATCAGTATAAACAGGAACATGCATTGCTCAAGTAATCTCAGCTAGAATAATGAGTAAAAGTGCTTTGAAATCTGATGGCAAGACTGAAAAGCATCAAAGGAATGAAATATTAATGATATGAATGAATTAAAAGCATTTGTTGCTTTAAAATGAAAAATTCCCAATATTGAGGCAAAGAAGACTGCTAACTCTCAAACTAATGTTGATGAAATGAATTCCCCTCCACCCCCATGCCCCAAAGCCCAGTGAGCTAGAGGTCCTTCACATAAGCCTAGTCTTACAAAAAATTGTCAGAGTTCATGTTTAAGAATAAAATACTTCATTCTGAAATTTTGTAAAGATACTTGTCCCCAGGTCAAGGTCAAAGGTCATTGCTTAAATTTTATACTACATTTATCAGTATGTTAGAGTTTTTCAGGAATGTCTTAGATGATTTCCAAAGTTAGTAGATACAACTAATATTAAAGTATCAATAGAAACAGGTTTATTAATTCCTTCTAGGTTTTGTTCAGTATAGCATCAGTTCCTTCAAGGGATTCTTTTTTTTTTTCTGGCATGAATTTTGTAGTTTGTGTCTGTTCTCTTTTACAAATTGTTTCAGTGTACAAAGCTCAGGGTCTGATGGCAGCTGACATAGGGGGTAAAAGCGATCCATTTTGTGTCCTAGAGTTGGTGAATTCCAGACTCCAGACACAGACTGAATACAAGACTCTCAACCCAGAGTGGAACAAAGTCTTCACATTGTAAGTTCATGAATGCTGGAAATGTGAAATCTTTCTGTATGGGACAGTCAAGGAACAATACTAATGGAATTCTTCCTGTGTATGGGTGATGGATAGAAAAATTCCACACATTGGTCAGAATTTTGCATCAGACATGAGTCCTCTTTGGATGTCTAATGCAAAAGTCTGATTCTATGTGTGGAATTTTCTTACCCAACTCCATTGTATAATGAAGTTGATTTAGGTACCATGAAAAATTTTGTACCACAATGTACTGTGGTAATTTTGTAAATACCATCATATGTTCCATGTTATAATGCAATAATATTATTATATTAGAATTTGCTGTGTGTATGTTAATTGTTTCTTAAGTTGTCATCTAAATACTGTAATTAAAGTTGGATGATTCATCTTGCATTATAGCTGACATTTTGTACAAGACATTTTGCTGACATTGGAGGGCTTGTTGATTGATAATGGAAATGTTGACGCTGTGGCCTATAGTCTACTAGCTATACTATTGATATAATAGGTAGGGAAACTTTGTGATGCCAACATAAATGCCAACAAAGCTGGTGATAATATGTACCAGTCAGAATAAAACAAACTGACATGACAAACAAGAAAATATATAGCAGGCTAGAGAAATAAAAGAAATTCAAACAGAACAACTGTTCTTCAAAAAATCTTGGATGAATTTTGTTGGTCATTAGAGGAATACATGTATATAACACATTAACATACACTAGTAAATAACTGAAAAAAATGACATTTTTTAAAAAATTCAACTTTTATTCAAAAATTGGATTTGATCAGAATATATTTAACAACATTCCATTTTTCTGCCATCATGTGATGAAAGGTTATGTTTGTAATATTTAAAATTAATTTGTGGCAAATACAACTATTGTGTACAAAAAAAGTTTGAATTATTTTGTGATGAGAAACTAATATGTGCTGTTATTGTAATTAAATTCTTCAAAAGATTACTTTGGAATTTCCATATGTGCTTTACTGATGGAAACTGTCAAAGTACAATGTGCCATTATACTGGACAGGTGCTGTGGTACATACCACCAGAAAAAACATGGTAAGCCAGTATACCGGCAGGACTTTTTACCTCTGTAATGTAGAATTACTTTACTCACATTCTTGGCTGCAAAAGCTTATAAGCAAAATGGCAACCAGCCAGTACAAATAAAACAAAAATGACAAAATACATTTAAAATGTTTTGATGTTTAGACAGGAGGTACAATTTTATGTAAATGTGGAAATGAGTTAAAAGCACAAGATAGATAACTACTGAAATTAATGTGATGAAATAATTGCAGACAGTTGCGATGTTATGTATATGATAACACCATACAGTGGTGATGGGGACCCCAGCTGGCCAAGTGCTGTAAGTTGCTTAACAGATCACTGACATCTCACCTCTGTCCATGTGGGTTCAAATCTCAGGCTCAGCCAATGTGGGTCAGTAGTTCTTCCTAGTGTTTTCTGGATTCTTCCTCCACCATATATATTGGCTGCCATGTAAACCTGTCGTGTACTGAAAAATGGTGTGAAACCCATGACAACAACAAGAACAACAAAAGTGGTGATTCACTAATCAAAATGCTGTTTGAATGTCATGTGATTTACAACAATAGCTATTTAATGATAGAAATGTTCTCTACCAGTGTTCTAAACTGGATATAATGGTCACATTCTGTCTGCAAAATCAAGATGTGCATAGTCCTGTGTTGATTGGGTTTCTGTACTTTCAAGACATTTATTAATTGTGATTTATGAGTGTGTTCTTTATGAGGAGGAATGTTTAGTATAGAGGTGTTGATAGAGATAGCTTGTGCTGTTCAAGCCTGCTTCTGCTAAACACATTAAATTCTGGATTTTAAGATGATTTAACATTTTATAATCCATCTGATACAAATTAAAGAGTAAAATATCAATTTTCTTGCACTTAACTGAGATTTAAAAGTTTTATTTCAGTGACCTTAAAATTAATCTCATTAGGGACCTCAAACAGTACATTTGGAAAACCACAGATTATTGTTATCTGGATATGGGGCCCAAACAGTTCCTTTGGGAAAACTTAAGTTTATTGTCATCTAGGTAGGGACCCTTAAAAATGCCATTGGAAAACCACATTTTACATCTAAGTAGGGGCTCCATATAATACTGTTAGAAAACCATAGTTTTTTGTTATCTAGCTAGGGACCCCAAACAGTACCCTTGGGAAACCAGTTTATTGTTGCCTAGCTGTGGACACCAAACTCCTTTGCAAAAGCAGTTTATTATTATCTAGCTAGGGACCATAAACAATACCCTTGGGAAGCCATAGTTTATTGTTATCTAGATAGGGACACAAAACAATACCTTTGGGAAATCACAATTTATTGTTATCTAGATAAGGGCACCAAACAATACCTTTGGGAAACCAGTTTATTGTTATCTAGATAGTGACCCCAAACAATACCCATGAGAAACCACAGTTTATTGTTAAAACAATACCCTTTTATTGGAACCACAGTTTATTGTTATCTAGATAGGGACACCAAACAATACCCTTGGGAAACAACAGTTACAATGTATTGTTTATTGCTTGATGGTAATATATGGTAAATCTCATATCTGCAAGCACCAATTAAGGGCTTCAGTTTACATTATTATTTATACATATGCTTTGACATAGTGAGTAGTGCTCTCCCAAACAGTAAAACTGGACAATAATTTTATTGCCTTATCTAGGCATATATAAGTCTACCAAATTAAAAATACATATATAATAATTTGTGAATGTACTGCACTGTTGTTTATTGAAGGTTTGAGTTGCCCTTGTCTGCCACCATTTAACCAGCTTATTGTGAATTGAATAGCCTTCATGTAGTTGGACTGTAACAAGCTTAGTTGATGACACTTCTGTTGATCATCCAAGAAAGAAACAGTCTGTAAACTAGACATTAATCACCTTTTAATGAAGTTAGATGGTGACACTTTTATTCACTATCTGACAAAGAAACAATCTGTAAGCTATGCATAGTGAACTTCAGATTTTACTTTGTTACAGTGTTTATTTGACAGTTTCATGGATAAACAAATCAAAGACAATTTGATATCATGATATTTTGAAATATCATATGACCCGTGTCCAGTTGGTCAGAGCATATGCTGGTCAAAACTTTTGTACTACATTGGGCATCTTGAAATCCCTATATTTGCTGGGTATGTCCAGCAATATGTTCAGCAAATATGGGATGTAGGGAGCCTGATTTGTATGTATGTACAAGCATTTAATCTTTTATCTCAAGACAATAATGGCCACATGGTGCCAATTAAAAGTAAATTTCTAAATTCTTTACATCGTTTGAAAATGGAATAAGAAGGATTATGTCAGATTTTAAAGACTTATTGACAATTCTATAGCCATATAATGACTTAGAAACTTGAATGAAAGATTATATCTAACATATACACCACTCCCTTGATAACTCGCGCCCGGATAACTTGTGAACCCGCTTATAATGCGGTGTCCGGCATGGCTCCTGATTTTTTTTCCCAAAGAGAATATATTTTAAAATGTGCTGAACATGAAAAAAATAGCGATAAATTGGTAAATTGAACCTTGATACATAGCTCGTTTTATCATCGAAAATGGTGATTATTGCCGGTAAAGATAGAATCCATATTGTGAAATTTGCAAGTTCTAATAAGATATCACATATTATGTAAGTTTTTTTGAGAGAAATAGTTGTCAATACACTGTAAATAAACAGTCTGGTGAAACAGCGATCAACGAAAAATTCTGGTAAATGCTAACCGGTGGCAACAGAGAATGAAATAAACACTAATTAAGTGTCTTGCTATGTGAAATTCACATTCTAATCCTTTAATTTCACTGCAATGTAAACACTATAATCGCAACATATTCTCTTCTATGAAAACATGAAAAGAGTCACTCGACCATCACATCGAAACCCGTGAGTACTTCTGTGAGAACCTAATTACATGCCGGCTTTGTTTTGATCAACAACTTGGGGAAGTGTTTGTTGCATTAAAAAATTCAATTAAGAGAGACCTGTATTGTTTTATCACTTTGAATATGTCTTTTGTATCAAATCAAGCAAGGGAAGTACAATTAAAAAAAATTCAAAGGCATGCCAATAGGGGCAAAAGTTCTTGTGGTCATTACCATTCTCAAAATTCATTTTATTTGACCAATCGAAAATGGTTTCACATTTTTATATACTTAACATTATTAAAGTATATAATATCAGTAATGTATCCTAATCATTTGTAAATGTGACCATGGAGAGCAAAGGAAGTAAGCGAAAGATGTACTGAAAAGCTGTGCATCATAGATGTAGTTCATAATGGCAAAGCGAGATTCAAGGTTTGCAGTGAACTAAAAATTGCTGAGTCGACATTTAGAGGTTGGCTTAAGGATGAGCAGAAACTTCGGGATTACTTACATGATGTTGATTCAGATGAAACGAGCACAGACTGCAAACAACACCGAATTAGATGATGCTGTGTACGCATGGTTCACACAGCAACTTGAACAAGGTGTTCCCATCTTTGGAACAATTCTCAAGGCCCAAGCAGAAAAAATGGCAAAAGTATGGAGAATGAATCTCATTTTAGGGCAATCCACCGATTCCAGCGCTGACATGGAATTAAAAAAAATTTATTGTCAGGAGAGATACGCTCAGCGAATCAGGAAGCCGCATGTAATTATCCATACCAGCTCAGAGAGATAATCATCCGTGAACAATACATAGAGGCAGCAGAGAAATCAAAGAGTAACACAAAAAAAATTTTACAGATTTTTTCAAAATGTGAAGTGATATTTGTCAAACGTGTCACAAACTGCAAGTATTATCGTGTTCTAATTTACGTTGTTTTAAATTTGTAGACCCATTAAATTCATGTTGGCAATGGTTAACCCTTGTGAATTTATTTGTTTTTTCATTTTACTTCTACCACAATCAAATCTACCTATCGTTCGATCAACATTGTTTTTTCGAAATGAGTGTCGATCTTTTGTATAAAAAAAAGTATACTTTGGATCAAACAATAAAACTAGAATGTATCCAATTCAACACAAAAATTAGTGATGTAGTACACAATGTGTGAAGTCGTACATGTGTTAAGTGAACAGAAACCATGTGGAATAATGTTTTGATGATCTCCTCAATATACTGTAAGTTATCCTGAAATTAATGTTACTCTGTGAGGAAAAAAGTAAACAAAGTACACCGCTATGAAGAGATTTATTCACAGTTAATCTTAGCATGATTATTAATTGAGTATTCAACACTGTAACATGCCAACCCAACCCACCCCCTTTTTGGCCTCTACGTCGATTTCTTTGTTAGTTTTGTTGTTTGTTATAGGTCCCTTGATAACTCGCGCCCTCACTTATAATGCGGTTGATGTTTTTGGATCCCGTTGTGCACGAGTTATCGAGGGAGAGGTGTATATTGGAGTTAAATTATATCCCATGAATTCACTGTATATATGAATTGTACTATTCACTTTTTGAAATAGGAGCCCTGCTTTTATCCCTATCACACTCAACATGTTGAAATAGGATCACTGCTTTTATCCCTATCACTCTCTACATGTTGAAATAGGAGCACTGCATTTATCCCTGTCACACTCTACATGTTGAAATAGAAGCACTGCTTTTGTCCCTCTCACAGTGTACATGTCGAAATAGAAGCACTGCTTTTATCCCTGTCACACTCTACATGTCGAAATAGGAGCACCGCTTTTGTCCCTCTCACACTGTACATGTCAAAATAGGAGCACTGCTTTTATCCCTAACACACTCTACATGTTGAAATAGGAACCCTGCTCGTATCCCAATCATGATGCCACATTTTAAAATAGGAGAGTGGTTTTATCGCAATCGTAATGCCACACTCTAAATTAGGAGTCAGACTTTTATCCCATTGTATTCCACATTGAAACAGGATCTCAGGTTTTATCCCAGTCATACTCCACAGTTTGAAATAGGATCCCAATTTTCATACCAGTCATATTCCATTGTTGGAGTCCAGGTTTTATTCCAGTCATGCACCATTGCAACACATAACACATCTACCTGATGTCAGCTCCAGAAAAGGGACGTTAATCACCTTTCTAAAACTTGACTTGAAACAAAGAGTGGCAACTGCTTTCATGTTGGAGTGAAGTTTTCTTAAGCTTTGTTGCATTTTCTTCATACACAGATATTTTTACTCAAAATATGCAAATTTCCCTTTATATGAAGTCAAACGCAGATTGCAACTTCACAAATTTTTCACACCTTTTTATTTCATATTTCAAAGAGAGATTAATGGAAAGTAATTCAGTTTTGAAATGTTCCTTCAGTGTAGGCCCTTGGTCAACCCTCAGTAATCGTTGTGTTTATTTCTTCTGTACGGTTACAGCAATGTGAAGGACATTCACTCAGTGTTGGAGGTGACAGTGTATGATGAGGACAGAGATAAGAAGGTGGAGTTTCTAGGCAAAGTGTCCATTCCACTTCTGAAGGTAAGGATTTTGTAGCTAACTGGCAGATCCAGGTAACCTCAAGGAGGGCTATCTAATAATATTACCCACCCACCCACCCATGTAGATGTGAATCATACATTATTAAATAAACTTGTACTTAATTGCTTAGCTTCTGCTGCTCTTTTTCTAGGCTTGGTACACCTGTTAGGAAAATGAAGGATCTTACCAGAGTGCTCTTTTTACAGATTTAATATGAGATGAATGATATTAATCATTTGAGAGCCCTTGTACATTCTGATACATCTGACAGTCAAGCTTTAGTTTTATATGGTATCATTGTGAGTTGTGATATTCTTTATGCTTAATGACTAGAATGAATTTAGTTATTTTTATGGCATAGCAACTCGGGTAAGTTCTTTAATTCTGAGGAAATTGGACTAAAGTGCCTTGCACAAAGATACACCCTTATAGTTGACCCATGTTGATCCATTTATGGGATTTAACCCATACCATTTTGGTTCCATGTCTTGAGTGCTAACTACTCAACATTGTGGCTTCTACCTCCATTAATCATGCAGGAGAGCACATTTGGCCTATTCCACATCCAAAAAACTGCAGAAGGTTAGCTGATATAAGATGAAAGAGATTGGTTTAAAATGCTGTATACTAATGATCTCAAACAATAACATTTGGAACAAACTTTTGATGGCTTTCATTTATTGTTTCAGATACGATCTGGTGAACGGAGATGGTATGCACTCAAAGACAGAAAATTGCTACATAAAACTAAAGGCTCAATTCAACTTGAAATGGATTTTATTTTTAACCATGTAAGTTTATGGCATTGTTGAATGATGTCAGATGAAATTACTACCTGATTTTATGTATGATTACAACAGATATGGCTTTGACTTAAGATAAATTAATTTGTTCAAACAAGATAAGCATTCTTCTTTACAACTTAGTATGTGCTTGGCATTAAATAGAGCATGTCACATGTTATGATTTTGTTTTTCCATCTTTTCCTCATTTAACTTTTTGCAGAATAACTTGAGTTCTTCTCAATATGCTATCACCAGACTTTCCATGTACCTTGCATTTGGGATAAAAGAGAAACGTGGTAATTTCAAACTCAAAAGATCAGAGGTCAAGGTCAAACCAACTAAAGGAGTAAACTTGTTTCCACATAAAAACTTGACTTGTGTACCAAGTTACCTTGACCAACCTTGTAAGTTGCTTGCATTTGAGATAAGAATAAAACCTGTTGATTCTGGAGCCAGAAGAGTCAAAGTTACAGTGACTGCATGAAGAATCTTTTGTTCATAATATATCGAGTTCTTTATCATCTATGTTGAACAAAGTTGTGGATGGCTTGCACTTAAGACAATAAAGATGCCTATTTATCTCATGATGAAAGTTCGGTGGCTAAGGTCACGGAGACTCAAATAAGAAAAAATGATTTCCACAAAACTGTACAAGGTTTTGTACCATAAATCATGACTAATTTTTGCACTACTTATCCCGACTAAACTTTGTAGATGGCTTGCATTTAAGACAAAGAAAGACTTCTTTTGGGTTCAGAAGGTCAAAGTCAAGGTCAGAGGGACTCTGCAAAGAACAGTAATTTTCTTCACCAAATAACTAAGGTCTTGTGCTGCAAACTATGATTAGAATTTATACATGGCTTGCATTTGAGACATTAAAGCCAACTATGGATTTTGGGGCCAATGGGTCGAATGTCAAGGTCAGAAGACTGAAAGAAGAGCAGTGGTTTCCACAAAAGAACGTGAGTTCTATGTCTTTTACCTTGACCAGATTTTATGAATGGCTTGCATTTTAAAGAAGGAAGACACCTATTGATAAGGTTTAGCATATTATTTAGTATTGCTTGCAGTGTCACTTTGTGACAGTGTCATGATGCACAAGTTAAATAGGTTTTTTACATCTTTTACATGTATAATGGCCCTTCTATAAAAATAATTGGATGCTTTTCTCAGTCCACAAATTTAAGTATCAATAAAACACTTCATTTTCCCTTGAGCCATAAAGTTGACACCACATAAATGTATATCGTTCTATCTACCTAATCTGTCTATCTACCTACCCACTTATCCATCCAACTATCCATCCATCCTCTTTATTATTGGTACCATCAAAATGCCTTATAATGCCAATTCTGTTATAACACCATTTTTGTCTGTGAACAAATGTTTGCATTCTAACAGTTGTAGGTTGTAGATCTGTAGTTGCAAATAAAAAGCAGATCTTGCATCTGCCATCTTCCAGTGTTAAAATAGCTTGAAAACAATGATCATTATGTTACTGTCTACCAGAAAATGCCTAAATGATACACATTTTGAGAAGACATGCATCATTTGCATCCTGTCTAACAAGTAAATGTTCATTGCCATATTGCAGTCTTTTTACTTTATTTCAGGTAAAAGCTGCTGTAAGAACTGTCAATCCCAAAGAAGAAAAATATATGCAACCTGACCCAAGATTTAAAATCTCAGTAAGAAGAAGTATACATTTTGTACCTGTTGAAAGTTCATGAGTATTTTTTATAGGTTTGAAATTGGAATACACCTATTGTTCTTGGATATTCACAGTAAGAAGGTTATAAGTTTGCACTAATGTCTGTCAGTGAAGCTCTACTCTCCAAAATATATTAACATTTTCTTGCCAGCTTTGAGTTTATATTGCTTAGGTTTTATTTTACTGCTGTTATTGTCAGCTGTGTGCATTATTTTCAACCACACCAATGGAAAAAACAGCCACCTCTTTTTTTTTACACAAATGACTTTGATATTAAAGGTTAACTCAAGTGGATTGTGTTGGTTTTCAGGCAGATCATAAGCTGTAGGTAATGTTTGTTCATGGTACATGGTCAAGGTTTTTGTGCATCATTATGAACAACCCCAGGGGAATATTTGTGATCTACATTTCTTTTCTTACATTAATTTCCAGGTTAACCCCAGTATAGAAATTTTGTTTACTGGATAATCTCCAACTGCAGGCATGATATCCATGTAAAATGTTGTCAGTGTGCCCTAGAATCATTCTGAAGTATCCCTGGGTAATGGCAGGTCACTTTGATATACTTTTTTCACAGTCTTACTTATTACTTACATGTTATCCCAAGAGTGTGAGTTTCATCATCCCAAAAGATCTCTAGATGTTGTGTTCATAAAACTTGATCATTTGTTCCTTGCATCATTTTTAACTATCCCAGGTAAATGTTGATCACAAGGACCTACTTTTCCTTAATAATCTTGTTATTCGCATGTGAACCCAGTGTAAAGGTTTTGTACTCCTGGTAGAACTCCAGATATAATCATGGTATGTACCTGGAACTTGATCCGGTCATTAGTATAACTTATCCCAGAGTTTTTGATGGATTGCAGTAAAACTAGGTTTATGATGTGCAGTTCACTGTATTCTTGTTCACAATTGAGAATATTTGATATTTATATATTTTCCAAAAATAATAACTAAATATAGCGAGATAAAATTGGATAGATCAAATGACACAATACTGGTAGTTACCAGATGGAGTATCAACCCTTGCTGTAGTGGCAAGCCAGTTAAGTTTTTTCTTCTACTTTGGTACCTATTTGTGCAGTGATCAATAAGGTTGTATATGGAGAAGTTTAATTCCCATAAGAAAAATACTACTTGAAAGCTTTTGGCACTTTTTGAGAAACAACTGTCTGGGCTGTATGAAAAATGAGTTTTATTTTTGCACAGAATGGAAGGCCCAGATTCTATTCTCAATCACCCTATCAGAAGAATCCTTGTGAACTTGTGCTTTTGTGTCATCTTTCAGACAATGAAGAAGAACATAGACCGAGTGTCTCAGTTAATCAGCACCTTTATGGAGACTGGGCGCTTTATTCAAAGCTGTTTTCAGTGGGAGTCCACATACAGGAGTATAACTGCTTTCATTGTGAGTCTAACACCTGAATATTCTGAGACCTTCAGGTTTAATGTTGTATAATGCTTAAGGATGATTGTTGGTGAAATGTTTTAGTATTTAACTTTCTGAAGAATGTCCAAGCAATCCAAAATTATGGAGCAATTAAATTATAGTTGATGTGCATTTTTAAATGCTTCACATAGAAAAATATCTAATCCCTATATAAGGGATATTTCATCAAAAAGTATAGGAAACAGTAACCAGTTACCAGCTCTTTATAAAATTATAGCTTAATATTTAAAAATTCATAAAATTTGTACAGGTTGAAGGTCATTGATTCCTCTTATTGGGTACATTGAGAAAAGTATATGTTCATAATGTTTTATTACAAAATGATTGAGGTCACATGAGAACTTTGACACAGATACCCATAAGGCAAGTTATGGCAAACTTATAAATTGCTTATTAGTTTCCATATTGTCATACACTGTATAAACTTGCTTATAAGTTGAGTCCAACTGCAAGCTGCACAGATCCAGATCTGCCATCACATATTGCACTGACAGATCTTGGTCTCTTCTGTTTGTTATGAGTGATCAGTGGAACAAGTAAGATAGACCCTGATAGTAACTTGGGATATTTTTCAACTGGTTCATACATTTTATATATAACATAAGGCTCTCTGCAAATAGGTTGACAAATAAGCTTTGTTGTGGCCATTTTGTTTAAATCTACTAGTCATAGACTAAAAACAGATTTGTTATTGCTCCTGCTCCTAAACAACATACAGGTTGCCATGAAACTCTACATGCACATTCATCCCAAGGTCTAGTTGGACCTGTATGAAAAGGATGCTGCTCAGATATCCATTGTGTCCACAGTTACAGCAGTCTTGTTATTGCTACTTATCTGGAATGGATAGTCATATCAGCATGGGTTTTTCACAAAAAGTTGGTGCCATGCTGACATCCAGTATGACTGCCATGACAACCAACTTTAAAATCTTATCACTGCTCCTCCCGAACAGAAACTCATATTGACATGTGTTTTCACCAGAACGCTTCTTATGATATATAGGTGAATCTTAATAAAAAATGTTCTGCTTGGACATCCAATACAACTGCCACATTGGCTATCTAGAAAATCTTGTTACAGCTACTCCTGAATGGTTGGTTGTACCAGCATGGAATTTTCAGTAAAAGACTTCTTGATGTCTAGTTGGTACTAAACTAATTGAAAATGGTATCAATCTTACATCCAGTATGGCCACTATGACAGCCATCTTAAAAATCTTATTGCTACTCATCCTAAAGGGAAAGTCGTGCTATGATATTTAGTTGACCCTGAATAAAAATGATGCTGATCTGACCTTTTAATCTGGCTTCTGCAATGAACATATTGAAAATCTTGTCACAAATTCTCCTGAATAGACCATCATATAGAAGAACCTGTCTTGATTGACCACCTCTTCTGCCAAAAAATAATGGTCTCTCAATACTGGGAGAGTCTCATGACACGCCATAACACTACATAATAAATAAATCTGTGCATGGAGACCCTGATCAGTGCAGATAAGTGGTGTCTCAAGACAGGTTTTACTGTATCAAGGTGAAATTTATACCAAAAGTGTTGTAATGGTGTCTAATTTGTCCAGTATAGTATGGCTGCCACAGTGGCTAATTTGAAAATTTTATTATTCAGGAGATCAGAAATGATTTCAGAACTTGATAGTTAAAAGAAGAAATCAGCTCATTTTGAATTTTTGGACCTTTTTCCGGACAATAGAGCACCTGTCCCTTTGACGGACTTGTGTTTAATCTTCGTAGTTGTTGGTTCTTTATCTATTTTAGGAATATTTAGGTCTATGTGAAAGCTAAGCACCATGCACTTTTATCCTGCTCGTATGTAATGGGGGGGGTACCTATCTGTCCATCATTTTGTGTGTAAACATTTTTGTTTCCAGAAAATAACTCTTGACCGATATTTAAACCAAACTTGGTACACCTGATTAACAAGTTGTTTAGGGGCTCCTTTTTCCTTCAAGTACTTAAACTTTTCTACATGAAATATTTATATATTACCATGGAAATAGCATAGCATAAGTAGCACATCAGTCACACTTTAGTTTCTTGAACAGAACTCCAAACAACTCAGAATATCAGTGTGACATTGGGTACACATTTGAGTCTAGTGATCCATATATGCCTTTTTGCTTTTCACAATTTATTTTCAATAGTATTAACATTTTTGTCCATTTGTACATAAAGCCATTCATCCATAATCTATTCTTCCTTTCCCAGGACAAAACTCCAAAACTAAGATAAATTTGATATGCATATTTTTGGTATAGATATGCTTTTTGCTGTTCAAAATTTATGAGTTTAAATAATTTATTGTTTTCAGTTTATCATTTTACTCCTTTGATTCCAGAGCACAACTCTAAATCCACTCAAAATATTTCCATGAAATCTGGTACATATATTTCATCAGTGGTTGATATGTGCTCTTTGCTATTCATAGTTCTTCACTTTCTGAGCCCAAATTATTGGGAAGTGAAACCTTGTTGTCACTTTTCCGGCAGCAGTGTCAGCAGTTTAGGTTTTGGTTGAAATTTTCATTTGCATATATTTCTTAATCTCTTTGAAAATTTTTATTGTACTTGGTATAAAACATTAAAATAACTTATTCTATTATGTGCTCACTTGCCTCTTTTACCTGTTAGTCAGGGTTATAGACATTGAAAATTCGTCATGGATTTGGTTTAAAAAATTACTTTTGCCTTTATTTTTCATAAATCCATGATGGATTTTCCCTATACATGGCTTGGCATATTATGAATATGACATGTGACACATCCATTCATCCCTTGACCATGAGGTCAAGGTTGGAGTCAGAAAATTTATGTTTAGGTTACTGTTAAAGCTTATATTTCCTAAAACCCTTAATGAATTTTCTTCATACTTTTGATTTATCACTATAAATCTAAGACTGTTCATTCTGCCACATGCTTGCTTGTCCATTTGAACTTGAAGATGAGTGATTGCTGTGTAAGAACATTTATTATGAGCTTTAAGCTGTAGATTTCTGGAACTAAATTATGTTTAATGTTTCTTCAGCTTAGCTGATGATTTTAGTAAGTTGCAGGGAGTGAGGGACACTTAAGACAAAATATTGGAGTCCTGATAGGACAGTGCTATATCCAAATTCCAGTTATATGCAGTTCATCGAAACTGTGAATGAAGACATAATAATGAATGATTATTCACTGAAAAAGAGAGGGAGAGGCACCACACTTAATAAATTAGGAAAATAAGACAGTCCCAAGTAAAGCAACGTTGAATATTTACCCATGACAGGGAGGTTTTTTTGCTATATTATCTGACATTATCTCAGTACATTTCATGATCCCATATGATACTGCTCTGTTGCAGTGCATATGCTGTATTTATACATATCCTCTCAGTAGTCCATCCAGTCAAACAAATCATGTTTTGATGGGACAAAAGGAAATATTGTATTTTGTTGATTTCTTATAAGCGACAATTTCTTCTATTGTAGACAAAGTCCTATGAAAGATTATTTAAATTTGTTGCTTATAAATTATTATTAATAAATGTGATTCTCAAAATGCTTGATTATGCTTACCTGTGCATGTGTTTAATTCAGATTTTCCTGATTATGGTATGGAATTTTGAGCTGTACATGCTGCCCATTACACTGCTGATAATCTTCCTCAGGAATCTCTTCGTGGCATCTGTACTTGGAGCTTTCTCAAAAGAGCCTGTAGAAGATGTGAGTGGCCCTTGTTTATCCCTTAGTATTATTTATTTATATATATTTGTTTATTTTTTTATTTAATTATTTAATAATAACCTCTAGTTGGGAAGTTATTGATATATGGTATTCACATTGTTTATTGGTCCATGCATTTATCTGTCCAGCATCCCCGTCTGTGTTGCATCTCATATTGCACTGACTATTGATGTCCAACTTGCAGTGTATCCTGATATGAAGTTGCTTTATACAACAAATCCAGATGTAGAAGGACTGAAATGACACTATTTATTGCCAGTATGTAATAAAAAGTATGGGACTTGGCAATAGTGAGAAATTTAAGTTACTCTATTAATACAATGATCCCTATGTTATCTGCATGCCAATGTCCTCTAATTTGGACTTTATTTCACCTATACACATGAAATTTGGTATGTGCTAGGATTCCAAGGGCAAAAGGACACTGTCTTCTATCACCTATACACATGAAATTTGGTATGTGCTAGGATTCCAAGGGCAAGAGGACACTGTCTTCTATCACCTATACACATGAAATTTGGTATGTGCTAGGATTCCAAGGGCAAGAGGACACTGTCTTCTATCACCTATACACATGAAATTAGGTATGTGCTAGGATTCCAAGGGCAACAGGACACTGTCTTCTATCACCTATACACATGAAATTTGGTATGTGCTAGGATTCCAAGGGCAACAGGACACTGTCTTCTACCCTCCAGATCTGAAGGATACATAACATTTCCAAGGAACAAGGAAAATGGAAGTACTTATTGCAATAATAGTGTTTAAAAAAATGAGATAATCTTATTTGCTTTGACAGTTTTGCCACCTTAACTTTGCTGCTGCACTGTGCTATCATATCTTGGACACTTACATCAGCGTAATAAACATTTTATTATGTGCTCAAGTAACTCATAAAAACATTCACATGTTTGATTATCAAGTTCACCTGAAATGAGCTGCACCATGGAATTCTGCTGTTCTGATCATGATTTCGATTAACTTTTGTATTCGTCACTTATTTACAAGCATTTATTATAATAAATACCCCTTTTTTTCTGAATTATTTTTCTTTTCAAATTTATCAATCATTGATTAAATGAGAAATTTTGTATCTGCATAAATTTAGTTTCATTTGTCATTCATTCAACCTCAAAATAAATTAAATCAACAGTGGAAAGGAATGAGAAATTTAATTGATCAACATTTCAAGTTATAAATTTGATTTTGTCCAGAGGGGCTTCTGGGTTTGCAAGCATACACACACACATACACACAATGCATGCATTCTGATTTTTCACTTTAAAGGTTGGAAGGTATGTAAGTGCCTTTCCAACCCAAGGAAACCAAGCAGCAAACCAGGCTGGCCAATAAAGGGATCAAACTACACATTGAAGGGGGTGACTCAACCATGCCAAAATCAGGCCACTGACCCCATTTTCAAGCTTGAATTACTTTTGTCTTTTCAGCAGAACCCTATTTCACTAATGCTCATGAAAATTGGTATGGGGATGCATCTCAAGGAGACTAATTCAGCCATCCAAAAACTAGGTCACTGTGACCCAGTTTATAAGCTTAACTGACTCCTTTTTTTTTGTAGCTCTCTGTAAGTTACGTCCTAAGCATCTTTGATCCTATTTTACCTTTGCTTATGAAAATGTGTAGATGTATTTCAAAATGATTAAGTTCACCATCCCAAACCAAGGTCATTGTGATCCATTGTGTGTTGTTCTGTTTGATTGTTTTGATTAAACTTATTCAAGGAAGTGTTTTTGTGCATTTACACCACCACAATGGCATCCTAAATGATATAATGGAATGAACAATTTGTTTTTAGCCAGTTTGTTGTGTTCTTGTTATGGATTTCCATCATTATGGATTTAAGTTGTTATTTTAAATTGAATACATTACCACATCATCATAATCAATCTTTATGATATGTTTATGGGTCAGATATGACCATATCTGGGTAATAAGGCAGGGGAAATAAGTTTGCAGTGTGGAGTCATCAGCTTTACTTATTGTTCAATGCAGTTTCAGCACCAAGGATAACTCATATCAACATCTTGGCTCTGGACAACATCATTGTAATGAACATTGGGAGTTCTAGTTATATATATTATATTCCAAATACCTATAAAAATGATTGTTTTATACATGTACCCGTCAAATTAGAAGGGGATATAGCATCTTGTCTTTTCATTTGTGTGTTCAATGGGGTTTTTTTTCATTTGTTCATACAGTCATTTGTTCCCTCATCAGATCCTCAATCTATTGGAGTCTATTCAACCTACACTCATGAAAATTGGTATATGGATGTATCTTGAGAAGAGTAACTTTGCCATACCAAACACTGGGTCACATTGACCTCCTTTTGATGGGTTCAGATTATGCAGAGACTATCATTGGTTATTTGTCATAGCGCATCTGTTCACCATGTCTTTAGCCCCTTTTGTGTCAGCTATATCCTTCATACTAGAGTGTATTTGTCAGCTACCCCAAATATGATCCTGTTGACTAAGGGATTTGAGTTTTTGAGTTAAGACCTTGTTTAAAATCTTATTTCAACTTTACTCATACAGTATATGTAATACCAGTGTTATAGCATGGCCGACATGACAAAATTTCATGCTTTAAACCAGCTAAAACTGGCCTTACCCAGACATGCCAGCCCATACGATTTTGCCATATGTCTTTCGGAAATTACCCTTAAAATACAGACTTATGGAATAAATTCACAAATTATGGAAATACTATTGTTTGCTGTAAAATCCAGATACTGGCATGTCCATGTTTGATACAGATCCAGGTTTCATAATAGATTTAGTGGAATTGGTCAGAGAACCAGATTCACTTGACTGGAGTACCTAAGATGCTTTAACTGCACACATATTTTATGATGCAAAACGTCTATATGATCAAGTTGTTGCTTACTTTTTTTTTTAAATGACATCCAATATGCAACATGTTAGGATGAAGGGGACTTGAAACCTCCTAAAAGTTTTAATAGCACAGAAGAATAAAAGGGAATATTCAGATTCTTGGGGAAAAAGTCAGGTAGGGCAACTATTACATGTAGTGGACAGCGTACCTGTTGATTTGGGTATGTCACATAGCATCAGATACGATTGCCATTGGGCCTACATTAAATATTTTTATTGACTTACATCAATTTGAGAAATATCAAGAATCCATTAAGCTCCATGGAGTTTGGAACTGTAGTTTGTGAAACTGTACTGAAGGTAGTTAAGGTTCAAGTAAACTTGGCAAACTTTTGAGTTGACTCACACTTTTGTCCTTTAAAATGCATGTTTTCCAGCTTGACAATAGTAGTACCTGATATTTTGTTATACCTTACTGAAAACTCCTCCAACTTATGGAAAAATAATCAACTGCCTTACTGAGACGGTTTTGTAAGGGTTGGTAGGTCTGCTGATATTGTGAAATTTAGAGAGAGTGAAAATGTCTGATTATTACATATTTCAGAATTATGTTGATGAAGAAGATGATGATGAAGATGATGAAAGGGATAAGGTAATACCTAAATCTACAAACTAAAAGCATGCAGTTTTTCCAGGCTTTAAAAATCAATATTTGGATGCTTGAAGTTTTCTGAAAGTAATTATCTACTAATTTTCTAACTTAAGTAACTACTATTGAAACAATGTCATATATATATATATATATATATATATATATATATATATATATATATATATATATAAATTATATTTTAATTTTCTGAATTATTTTGCCTAGTAATATTTAATACTTTATTAATTGCACTCAAAATTGGTGTTTTCATTGAGGCTGTTTGACTGCTTTTAAGTACATTACAAATTTTTGAGTCATATATGACCATTTTTGCACCAAAATGTTAAGAAAATAAGTAAAAGGTTCTGAAAGAATTCTGTATAGACATCTATTATAATTAAATAGAAAAAGGGAAAATACATAATTTCAGTAGATTCGTTTAAATGATATGCCATGTCTATCTCTTTCAACTTTGCAAATGAAATTAAAATTGCTGATATAAATTAACATTTACACTAATTTGTTTTACCGGTTTATTTCAAATTTCTAACATTAAAAAAGCAAAATTGTACTCTAAAGTGAAATTTTACATGGTATTTTAATGTTGTTTTTATTTTCTTGAGTTATACATATATATATTTTTTTTCTTACCCTTAAAGGTGAAGAATAAGGTAAAAAAATAAATGAATCCTATCTATTTGATTTTCTTTTAACACGAGTTCACTTTTTTACATCTTGGTAATAGATGTGATTCAAGTCCTGCTTTTTAAACTAATAAATTCCTGTCTTTTGGGGTTTCAGTATGACTCTGTATTTGAACTCTAGAAATTTAGTACAGTGGAAAATTTGCATGTCATCATTTAGTTCAGACAACAGCATGTTATTAAACCAAAATAAAACCATTGTAGGTTATGACATATGGCACAAAAAAAACTGTACATATTATATATGTATGTGAATGATAGAAAAGTTCATGAAGAATCATTGAATTTTTGGATTTTTAGTGACAAAAAAATTTAAGCAAAGTTTAAAGATTCCACAACATAACCATATCTCGAGCACATATTGGTAGTTTTATTGGAGTATAGTTTCATCAGATATGTGTGTGTGTGTGTATGTATGTATGTATGTGTAAGATCAAGTGGGAGAAAGAGAGATGGAAGGATGGAGTTTTCAAAATGCTGGGGGTAACAATTGTAAATCAGTGCATAAAGGCAAAGAATAAGGTAAAAAAAGTAAATGAATCCTGTCTATTTGATTCTCTTTTTAACACCAGTTCACTCTCTTACCTCGTGGTAATAGAAGTATTGTGATTCAGGTCCTGCTTTCTACATTTGATGCCTTTGTCAAAATGAAGAGAGTTCAAACCTGAATTTAACCATTTTTTTATCAGGTCATGTTGCTTGGTTAAACTTGACTTATGTTAGAGTGTGTGTGTGTGTGATTTGGATTTTTAACGTCTAGCTTTAACAATTTTTCAGTCATATCGCTACGATGTCTGCAGTGTGGCAGTTTATAATGATGTCTAGCACTGGGGCATCATGCTGCAGACATGTAGCATGATGTCCCACCCAGTCATATTATCCTGACACCAGGCCGACCAGTCCTAACACTAACCTCCTAATACTGAGCACCAAGCGAGGCAGCTGTTAGTACCATTTTTGTAAGTCTTTGGTATGACTCGGCCGGGGATCAAACCCACGACCTCCTGCATCCGAGGCGGATGCTCTAACCACTAGGCCACTGGAGCGGTCTGATTCATGTTAGAAAAGATATCATTAATCTATCTTATAAATCCTTAATGGCATGTGAATTTGCATTAATTAATTTGATAAACTTTGACTTGATGCTACAGCAGTAGTAATAAAGAAGTAATTGTGACCTTAGGCTCTATCAGCTTTTTCTGAATTTTGGTATGTTTTGTGGACTGTAGGAAATAACTGTTAGGCTTTATCTGCTTTTACAAAACTTTGGGAAATTGCAGAAAGGAAGAAGTAATTATTTTTCTATTAATTCCACGTTTAATCTTTTATTCTGTTCCTTAGCTTTTAGTTTTGTTGTCAGCAGCAGAATAAGATGGAGTGATTTTATGCCATCTTTCTTAAAGCAGAGACCATTTTACATTTGTTTTGTAATGTTGGTATTATGTAAGAGAAAAAACTACCTTTCAAACTAAGGTACAAAACAAAATTTAATTATCAATAATGCACATGCGATAATATAACATAACATAAAATAACAGAGGATAACATAAGATAACATAATATAATATGCTTGAAATGCTGTGTTTCCCATTACAGTTCTTGCTCACTCTAATATCTCTCAGTGCTCATCCATATAATATGGGAGTGGTTATGGATCCTATTCACTTGTTTGAATTTTGTATTTTCATTGCTGCATCAATTATTTCACTTGATTATATTTCTTGTTTAATGAGAACCAATTATGACATCATTTTACATCTTTAAATAACCTATTTGTAACATTTTATGCAATATTGTTGGAAAATTACTTGGTATAAAACTCTATTATTTGTACCACAGGTCATTTTATGGCTCCCATGTATTGCTTTGTAATGAGAGAGCAATGATAATTGTCTGTAATTTATTTTATCTGTGTTGTTTTTCCAGGATGCTTAATTGTACAAATTCTCCTAAATGTAATGAATCCCCAGCCCTCATTAAAAATAAGCAAGCACACAAAACTTGAACAGTTGATTTGCTATTGAGTGCAATGTAACCTGTGACATTCATCAGTATTGACAAAGTGCTTGACTTAAAGATCAACCATTATCATCAAGTACTTATGAATGACTTTATGCAATTAACCAGTGAAATTCTGTATTTGATTGTTACAAGCATTGTACCAAATGTACTTGACAAGGTTGTACAGTGGCAGACATGAAGTTATCATAATTCAGTGGTAATATTTCTGCTGCTACATGCAGTTCTAATGTATGCAGCTTAGTGAGATTGCAATAGCACACAATCTATGATGATGTACTAATGAATATAAACTACTGTAAGTTTTTATTTTACTCATTAAGCTTTATTTATAATGCACATATTTAAAATTTAGGAGCAACAAACTCCCTAATTATGATGTGGTAGTCAGGGTCCATTACCACCAACCGCTTTATGTACTGAACCAGACTATACTGAGAACAGCAATATCTGAAACCGCGATATATTGAGAATACATGTAGTCTGACCCTTTCAGTGCAGTCCATCTGACCTATTGGGTCTTTCTGTTGACTTAAGGCTGAGGCAGGGACCAGTGGTATACTAATTAAAACACTAATTCATATTGTAATCTACTGTTTATATCCAAAATACACACTAGTTCTGTCCACCTCTCAAAATTCTAAACTAATGTTTATCTACATTGTTTCTTACTACATGTATATTTGTCCACTCAGAATATCTATCTATCACTCCAGTATGTCTATTAGGTATCCTTTCTCTTAACTCCACATCTTGTATATCTCTGTCTGACTCTTATTTCCAACTACATCTTTTCTCTACTGTCCCTTTTTCTTTCTCTGCCATCTTTCTGCTTTTCCTTCTGCTTTCTGCCCTTCTGCCTTCTGCTTTCTCTTCTGCACGCTATATCTTGTATCCATCTGTATATGCATATCGTAATCCCACACCCTTTCCCCACATACAGAATATGATTGGCTAACCGTTACTTGATGAATGACAGCTCCTTTCCCCCTAGATCATACCATAACTAAATGGTGCTGAAACAGCAGGAATATGACCCAGTTATCCAGATATGTCATGATGCTGACCTGTTTACCCAGATTTGTCAAAGCCTTCCTGAAACCCAAAAACTTGACTGCTATTGATCAGTTCTCACACCCAACTTACATTAGTTTCTATGATGCTGACCTAGTTACCCAGATTTATCATTGCTTCCCTGTCTCTGAAATTCCCATATTCACACACCCCTCATATTGCTAGTTAGAAACCTGATATTGGTACTGCTATATATTTTACATTTTCCCACACTAGAAATCATTTTGTCACATGTTCTAAGAATCCCTTTGGTCATAATAGTGTTATATACTGAATATAGCAGGCACTGTCAAAATTTTTAAATAATGGTATTTTGAAAAGGGAATGAAGATATAAGGCCAAACTTCACCATGTTTTTATTCAACCCTTATTGTTACACATTGATATGATTGTGGTCATAGGGCCCATAGTAGTATTGCATTTTGTCAGGAATTGTGCTATAACAAGGTTTATTATATGCTCATTTTTTTCTCCGTTAACTTTACATTGTCAGAATCGTGCAATATTTTACGATATTGCACTCACGTGCAACTTCATATTACACTCACATGTTCCCAGTAGTGTATTAGGAACTACTTTGTAAACAAATCATGTACAATCTCGTAGTAGACGCTTTACGTTTTGGTTGATTAAATTTGTTTCTGAATGAACTTAAGCAGAGGTTTCGTGGACTGCCACATATCAGCTGCTTTGCCACATTCCGCGTTAACTTTTTTGATACAATGTTTCGGATTTAGGCTAGCTATAGATGCCAGACAGGGTCCTTACAAATAATATGCAAGTGACAAGGCATAAACTGTCTTCTTTAGCTGGTAATAAGAATGGCAGAAAATATACTGACAGTTTTACATCCTGAATTTCCTCAAAATGTACTTTCTTAGTTCTGCAAATCCGAATTACATGAGCCATGTCATAGGTTCTCAAACTTGATTACACATTTCAAAATTGTACTGTAATTTTGACTATATTCCAAGTGCAATTACATCCTCCTTACTGCACTCAAAATGAAATAAACATTATATTCCAAAGTGTCTTTTTGATAATTGCAATTGAAAGTTTCATATTTTTCCCACATTATGATTTCAAACATTCATTGACAGAACAGAAACACACTTGTAGATGTCAACACGCTTTTGAAATCCGATGTACTTCATGTAGAATTGGCACAGATAAATCCAGTCCATAATCATAAAATTTTGTAGAATCGACAAAAATACCAAAATCTATTCATTCCAGAGCAAATGGAATAGTTGTTGCAATGCGCATTCATCCACAATATGACTCCAAATTTCAATTTTAAGTAGACCAAAACTCCATTTTCTTTCGAAAGTTATGTCTAGCATGCGACTAAGTTCAAATTTATTTGGTTGGAGTTATGTGCGCATTAATAATGTTGTTGCTGTGTAATGATGAATCTACTCTTGTGTATTTAATTTGGAATACGTCATTCATTCAGTTACTTTGTTTCTTATAGTGTATTTTTGTTTATATAATTAAGCCTTAGGTAGAATAAAAAAAATGAGCATATAATAAAAAGGTTACTGCATTTGTATGGGAAAATATGAACTCGTTTTGTCGGATGGATACACTGCACTCCCAACATTGTGCAGTATTTCCATCTGAAAAACTCGTTCATATTTTCCCATACAAATGCAGTAACCTATAAACATTAGAACAGGAGAGAGCTGTATATGGTGACTCTTCTCGTATAAAAACTGCACATTCCACATAAGAATTAAAAATCTCAATGAAAATGCCAGAATTTTCCCTCTTTTAAATCATGGAGAAAGTACTGATGCATTGAGATGAATTTAATTCATTCCTATGTCATGATCATGTTGCTGTTAACATTGATGACAGGAGTGACAATGTTCCAAGGAGCAAGTGTTTAGACTGTTCTCATACAAAAACTGCACATCCTACATAGGAAATAAAAATCTCAACTTAAGACGAAAATGCCAGATTGGGAATTTCCCCTCTTTTCAATCCTGGAGAAAGCACTGATGTATTTAGATAAATTTAATTCATTCCTATGTCACGGTTATGTTGCTGTTAACATTGATGACAGGGGAAGCATAGTGTTCCAAGGAGCAAGTGTTACTTACTTAACAAGTATTTAAATATCAGGACTGCATCATAAAAGAATAGTAGACACTTACTATTATACTGTTGACCGGAGCCATAATAGTGTACTGTAGCTTTATATGGGAAGTTTTCTCATCCCGAGGCAGTGTAAACTACATTTATCCACAATATGTAATCCATGATGACACAGTGGCTGTAGGTGAGTGATAATACATACATGGGGAAAAATGTTAAATTAGACATTGAATTTTTTTTCAGGGTTCATAACTGGAGTTTAAAGTTACCTTTGTTGATCACAAAAGCAATTTTTCTAAAAATTCTGATCTCTTAACTTGATTGCTTTTTGCTTCAATGGGTGGTGACATTTTTTTTCCCCACTTCCAAACTTTATTAAGCTTCTTTCTAGCATGGAATTTATATCATTTTTCACCTAGTAGATAGTATGGGTTTTTAGGTTTTGTAGCTTTAATGCCATTTTTCAGTACTTGTTTGGTTATACATGGCAGCCACTATATTTGGTGGATGAAGAGTCTGGTAAAACCCCAGGAAGAACGACCAACCTACAGGAAACTACTGGCAAACTTTCTCACATACCCACGTTAGCTGAACCATGACTTGAACCAACATGGACAGAGATCAGTAATCTGTAAAGGCGAGCATCTCAAGACTCAGCCACATGGGGGCTGTGTATGTAGGGGATATAACTGGCATCCAGTTATAGACATGTTCGTTTTCAGAGCATAACTCTCAGCTGTTCAGCATATTTCAATCAGATTTGGTACACATGCCAAGCAAGTTGCAAAGAGGTACCTTTGATATATAATATCCCACATTGAATAGTTATGTTGCCATGGAAACAAGTGTAGTATCGTAGTACCTAAATTGACTATATGGTCATAGTATAAGTAGTATACAAGTTGGGAGTGCTGAATTTAAGGGTATGTTTAGCGAGAGTCTTTGTTTCAGCAAAGGGCTGAGGGGATATTTTGTGTCTGGATTACTCTTGTTACAATATTTGTATGACTGATCCCAAATTAGTATTTCAAACTATTTAAGGTAGTTATGTTTCTTTAGTGAGACAAAATTGAACATTGCTAAGAGTTGGGCTTTTGGTATTTGTTTAAGACAGAGTTGCAGTTTCAGATTTTATCTTTTGAAAGAGAGATATTCTTTTTTAATATGATTGAAAGTTGATTAGTCATACAGCATAATAAGATGTGTGCTTTTTTATGAATGAAAGTAAATGTTTTTAACATTTTGTGGAATATCATAACTTAAAGGCAGAAACTGTAATATAAAGAGGGAGATCTCACAAAAACTCATGCATGTGATTCTAAAGATCATATACTGCAATACCATTTTATTGTTGAGATCTACCATTTTTGAAAAATAAATGACTTTTAAAAAGACAAAAAAAAAAAAAAATGCAGAATTTTTCTGCATTCTGTCCTCACAGCATAACATTGCAGTGATGTATGGCTAAGCTGTTAATTGATTAGGGCTGTTCCATTAAAATATACCTGGGACCCAGGGAAGGCATTTTTAATGTAGAATTGTCAGCCATAGATGCAATTTAGAATTTTGTATTGTTTTCATATGAATTCTTTTGGTAATCTGACTTAGCGACATTTAGGCTGCATCTCTGCACAGAGATGGTCAACCTGTTAGGCCACAGAGATGGGTAGATAACAAAGTGCCACTTGCTTGACCAATAACAAAGAGGTCAACCAACAGGTGGTCATGGATACAGGTAGATAATAAAGCTACTCATGCTTGACTAATCACAAAGAAGTCAGCTGACAGGTGTTTGCTTATGGATATGGTAGACAAAGCTAAAGAGAGGTCAGCCAACAGGTGTTAGGTCATGGGTGCAATGGATAGAGTAGATAAGAAAGCTATACATGCTTGACAAATCACAGCTAACCTGTAAAATATGATACCACACTTACCTTTTCTAGCCCAACCAGTTGGCCTTAAACTTTTGAGTTTAAAGCAGCCCCAAATTTGGCAGAGAGTATAAATCATAACATTATTATATGCTTGACACATTAAAACTGCTCCAAAGTTGGCAAGGCTGTAGATCATAACAATTTTTTTTTTGCTTTAAGCATTAAAACTTCCCCAAAGCTGGCAAGACTATAAATTATAATACTTTTTTATATGCTTTACAGCTGTCACATTAGAATGTATACTTAATGCAGAATTTAGTAGATACCAGGTATGTGTCATCCCTTGCTTCAGGATAATATTGGATAAGTTTTACTAGATTTGTTTGAGATTTATGACAGAGTGGAAACAATTTACAAAGCATTAAGTGCTATTTTCCAATGTGTTTAACAGATATACTATTACATGTATATATATATATATATATATATATATATATATATATATATATACATGTATATATATTTTTTTATCTTCATTGCATTTCAAATTTCATGCAGAATTATGATTTGTGTTTAATAATAGACAATTATCTGTATTAATGCAGTGATGTCCACTCATAACAGTTAACAGATGTTACTTATTAATTGCAGGATGAGAAGAAGGGTTTGAGAGACAAATTTCATGCAATTCAAGAAATCTGTCTGCAGGTCCAGAAGGCACTGGATGTTATAGCCTCACTTGGAGAGAGAGTGAAAAAGTATGAATTTATTTGTATTTATGCAACATAATAATAAAAATGGTAACATTGCTTATTGATTACCCCCGAAACATTCATTATTTGGGGCAGATGCCATTATTTTCTAATTTTAGTTGGGAAGCTACAGTAACTCAGTTGGCAAAGCATCAGACTTGTAATCCAGGGGTCTCTGATTCAATACCCTCCTAGCCCAGACCAGGTCAGCTTCCAAGGAAATGCATTTTGTTCCCCATTTCCTCGTCATGATATAGCCAGTAATGTCCTTATGAAACTATTAAAAACCAAACAGCAGCAAATATTTTAAGTGATCATTTTTTGAGTTGAGAAAATAAGAAATTTTATGAATGTTTTGGAGATACATTTCATAATGAAATAGTACCATGGTTTTTTATTGATCATGACTTACTCTTAAAGCTGTTTATAGTGATGTAAATAGTAATATCAATTCCAAATATCATTTCTAGAACAGTTTTAATTTTTTTTGCACAAAATGAAGTTTATATCAGTTGAAAAAAAATAACCTTATTTATTGTTGTTGTTATTATTATTATTATTATTATTATTGTTATTTACAGTACCTTTAACTGGAGTGTTCCCTGGCTGTCAACATTAGCTGTGATAGCACTAAGTGTAGGAACAATAATCCTTTATTACATTCCTGTGCGATATCTCATTTTAGCATGGGGTGAGTGGCTTCTTTTTATATGTCTTGTGACCTAAATAAAGATATAAAATGTATGCTAAATTAAATCCTAGACTAAAAAAAATATGTTATTTTCCATTTAAGCCAGTTTTTATGGTTTCTTCTTTCAGAATTAGTTGGCGTCTGCTGCCTATTTACAGTATGTGCTATACTGCAATAACTGCATTGTGGCACATTAAAAACCTTTTCTGAAATCTTGAATGAATTCTTGATATTTTCAGTCCAGCAATCAATATTTCACAATGTTTTCTGTGCACATATGTTGTTCAAAGACACATGGAGTGCCTGAAAAACTCTGGACAATCCATATTCATAAAATTACAACAAAATCCAAATTTTTGCTTCTTATTTCAGTCAATTCAGGTAATTAACAGAAAATTACTTGCCCAATGACATGTTCAGCTTGTCCCAGGCTGCTGGACAATGGATTTATCAAGTCATACATGGTTAGCAATTTTTGCACAATAGTTAATATCTGTGGGACATCTTGACTACATTTAGTAAGGTAAAAAAAAATACTGCATAGTTAAACTTTTCAATTCAACATGAATGGAAATGTGTTTAAACTTTACAAGATCTGTATCTCTCTAATGATAGATTACTGATGTATTTTCATGTCTTTTACCTGTTGAAAACTGAAACCCTTTTAAACTCAATTTTCCCTAAGACCTGCAGATTTCTCAGTCAAGATTGCCACGGACTTAAGTTTATATGTAGCAGCACTCTGTAGTCCTGGGGCAACCGCCATGAGAATTTAAGTGGCCATTACAAATTATAGGTTGCAGAGCTGTGACTAATTGGTCACCTTAGACACTGAAGGCAGAATCCATTTAGTGGAGAGTTATGGTAAAATGTAACAACAAATGAAGATTTTTTACAGTTAATATAATAGTAATTATTCAAATGCACAATGTTATTTTTAATAGTATACAAGATCTGTCAGGTAGAACTGTCAACAGGCACACTCTGCTTCAACCTCTGGCCAGGCTAAAAAGTCACTATTTGGAGTTCTCTACCATCTCTCCACATCCATTTTCTTATGGTTCTTTGTAATGATAGAGTCTTAACCTTAGCTGCATTTACGATACTTGGACTGGCACTAATTTTACTGCCAACTTTTTTTCCATATTTGTCTGAGTATTTCTGGATCTGTACCATTTACTAAGATTGATTGCATAGTCCATATAGTAGACTGGTCACTTTAAAAAGGCTGTAATCCAGACCATTACATATAAAACATGGCATCTTAATTTAGAAACTGGCAGTCTCACAATATAAATGGATTGTGCTATAATTAAACTGCAGAATGTTTTAATTGCAGAATGTGGTATATGTATTTATCACATAGTAGGTATAATTTTCCTGTAGTATGTGCAGTTTCATATTTTTGATATTACCACACGTTAAATTATCACTTTATATAATTCTGATTGGTCCAAATAAGCCCATGAAATTATTGTGCAGTATTCTGTTTACTGATTGGCTGCGATCGTGGGAAAACTTCTTGAACCCTGCCTTCTGGAATTTTTTGTTTTCATTGAACATTTTTGGCTGCCATTTTTCGAATCGACTAACGCAAGGGAATTGGGGAAAAATGGTCTCCTCTGTTTCAATATGGCCAATTTACCCCCACAGGGGTGTGTTATGTAATGTATATCATAGCGTGAAAAATGGCAAAACCCCAAGACAAAAACAATAACAAGTAATACTATGGGTATTGCTCAGATGATAGCGGATGGTGGTAGGGGTGATGATGGAGAGCAGTATATCTGTAGCATGGAATCCACCCTATATACAAGCGTGGTTTAAATGTAAACTTGCTGAAATAAATAAACTCACCTTTGTTCACAGAAGAATGTAGACATAAATCGGTCTCCCAAACTGACAGAACTTTATCCAACCACAGCATATTTATGCAGTAAATATGTGATGCAAGTCCGACTCAAAAAGAGATTTGTTTATGTCTTCTGTACAAATCAAATACTGCAAAAAATTTTTTATGGAAAGTGACAAGCTCAGTCAGTTTGAAATCTGCCCCCTTGTCAATTCAGTGCTAATTTTATTTATCCCATCTGCGCAATCAGTCACTGATTAAATATCTCAACATAAACAGGGACATTCCAGATTTGAACCCTATGTATGATTTTAGTACTTTACAGATAATTTATTAGCCATTTTTGTGTGAAGTTTCTCCGTTGTTTTGCCAATACTTCCTGTGTGTCATGCAGGGAATACACTAGATCAGGTTTTAATTGGTGGTTATTGTTTACCCTGAACTGGAACAAACAGTAACCAACAATCAGAATTCATTGTAACATATATCACTGCATGACATACTGGAAGACTAGCCATCAAGTTCAACAAAGTAACACCGCTGAAAAGTGGTTATTAAATGATGAGTATAGTACTTCGTAGATGCAGAACACATTTGGAATGTGTCTTTTTGCTGAACATGCAGCTGGGGTAAGATAATTTGTATGAAATCGGTGAGGATGGGGATGACATTACGAACCACTTCAACTTATGTTAATTTGTAGAAGGCTAGTGCATGTTGTCAATAGGTTCTCCTTCTTTTTATGGACAAAAATGAGTGCCTGTGCCCACAATATCTAATTCAAATGAATTCTTAATTTAATGAATAAAAAAAGGAAATGACTGTTAATTATTTATGACTGCTGAATATTAAAAGTAACTTATATAGGGTAAGTATAATTTTATATTGATTCTCTGCCTCTTGTATCAATATGTGAATGCATGCATGTAGGTAGGTATGGATCAATGGAAGCATGCATGTATTGAGTTTAACTGTCACATTGCCATAATACTGGCTAAATAATGACAATTAAATACAAGTTAAGTTTTAAAAATGTAAGTGCAAATATTAAGTAACCTTTGTTATGTTCATCAGTGTTGAAAAATATAGTGTGACAATTTTCCTCTAATTTCAGGAATCAATAAGTTCACTAAAAAGCTGAGAGCCCCCAATGCCATTCCAAACAATGAACTGTTAGACTTTTTGTCAAGGATACCATCAGACAGTGAACTGGTAAGTGGATTCTTACCTACTTGGATGACAAGTACACAATGCACAATCTGGGGGTAGCATCTGTGCCCACAGTCTCCACAGTGAAGTTCATAATTTCTTCCGGACATGTTGTGAAATTGTTGACCAGCGAAGCTCACCGGCTGTTTGGTTGTCCATTCCTCCGTTATGACATGTTTTTTATTGCTACTTCTCCAAAACTACTGGAGATTGCCATAAAACATAAGACACATATATCTCATGGCCTAGTTGGCCCTAAATGAAAATGGTGCCAGTTGAACATCTAATATGGCCACCACAGTGGCCATCTTAAAAAACTCTTGTTAACACTACTTCTGATGAATGGATGGTCTTATTAGCATGGGGTTTTCATCAGAAGATTTCATGTGCCATCTCTTTTTTCCTAAAGGAAATTGTTGCCAATTTGATTTCCAGTATGACTACCACAGTGGCTGTCTTGAAAATCATGTTATCACTACTTCTGCTGAATGAATGGTTCTGTCAACATGGGTTTTCCACTAGAAGATTTTTTCTTATGTCTTGTTGGTTGTAAATGAAAATAGTGCTTGCACATCCCATTTGGCAGCCACTTTGAGAATTGTGTTATTACTAGATGGATGGTTACATTAACATGGGCTTTTCACTAAATGATTTAAAATGTCTGTTTGGCCCAAAATTAAAATGGTACCAATCTGACATTCAAAACGGTCATCAGGGTGGCTATCTTGAAACTTGTTACTGCTACTTTTCCAGAAAGTCATATAGATATAGGGTTTTCATCAGAAGATTTCTTATGAGGTCTTGTTGGCTTTCTTATGAGGTCTTGTTGGATGGTCATATCATAATTGGGTTTTTACTAAAGTACTTTGTACTATGTTTCTTTGGTTCTAAATGAAAACTGTACCACTCAGACATCTTGAAAATTTTGTTAGCACTATTTCTCCTGAATAAATGATTATATCAGCATGTGACTTTCACTGAAAAACTGCATAAGATGTCTAGTTAGTCATAATGCAATTGGTGCAAATGTGACCTCCAATATGGCTACCACAATGGCAATATGGAAAATCTTAGTTTGTCTACATCTGCTAGATGACTGGTCATATCAACATTGTGCTTTCACCAGAAGACTTCTTATAATATCTAGTTGGTCCTAATTGGAAATGGTGCACATCTTTTTATCCAGTGTGGTCACCATATCAGCCAGTTTGAAAATCTTTGTTATTGTTTCTTCTCCAAAACAGGAAGTCAAATCAGCATGGAGTTTTCACCAGAAGATTTCTTATAATGTTTTGTTGGTTTTAAATAATATTGATGCAAATTGTTCTTAAAGATGGCCATCATGGTGGCCATGATAAAAATATTGTTATCTCAGCTCCCAAATGGATGGCTATATCAACATGGGGTTTTCACTGTTAGACTTCGTATGATACCTAGTTGGTCCTAATTTAAATTGGTATCAATCATACATCGAGAGTGGCTGCCATGGCAGCTGTCATGAAAATTTTGGTGTTGCTACTTCCACCGAATAGATGGTCATATTGACAGAGGGTTTCACCAAAAGACTTCAGTTGGTGTCTCTTTGGTCCTTGATGAAAATGATATGAATCTAATATTTTGCATGTCCTCTACAGCAGCTAATTTTAACATTTTGTTATAGCTGAAAACAATCTGAGATTGTTTCAAGCTCAGCTGGTAAAATGAATAAATGAATAATGACTCCCTTAATTAATGTTGGTTCTATTTCAAATTTTATTTACTATTGATATTGGCTTTGACGGAGTTTAATTGTCAGCACTCCACATCATCATTAATTAGAGTTTTAGCCCATGATTGTCAGACCAGTCCACCTTTATTTCTTCATCAAATACATTACCTGATCACTTTATATTAGGATAACTTTGTTTACTTCCTCCAAATCCAGCTCTCCCAGAAAGAAGGAAAAAACATTTTTCTATGTATTATATAGACAGAGGGAAGCAACTCTTACAGATTAACTCCCCCTTTTAGGTGGCTAAAGTTGTACAAAGTTGAAGTCAGTTTTTACTTTCGCTGGCCATGCAGGAAAGATGTCCCCCAGACAATCCAGTTAAATTCTACAACTTGTACAACTTAAATTTAATCATCCACATTTCTTTTTCAGTGGACTGTAAGTCAAAATTTTGTTTTAGATGGTGCATGCAACATTATTGTGAATTCCAGAGAATTTATTCATATTTTTGCAGTTATCATACTGTTCAATATTGTCACTTGTGATTTTGATCAGTAACATTCAGTTTCAACAAAGAAAGTTTTGGGTGCTCTACTGTTCATCTGTTACACTTCAAGTCATTTCAGTAACACTGCTTACATTATTTCATATGCATAGTTTATTTTTGTATGCACTTGTCTGTTCCTTTTCATTATTAAGATGTCAGGCAAATTCAAGAAGTGTAAACAGTTTAAGGTTGTGGATGATGTACATGAGACATTTCTATGCATCCATTTGCTTTGGTACACAACTGCTTGGTCCAATATTTTAAAAATGCAGCTCAAGGGCCACAAAAGCAAGCTTGCACCAATACATTGTAAGAAGACTTAAAATTCACTTCACATCTGAATCATTGATTACTCTCATGTCTCATGGGGATGTCAAGATACCCACTCCACCCCTCATGCACAAGCAGAAACAGTACCAGAACATATTGAATACAGTAGAATCGTTGATTAGTTTCTCGGATGATATAAAGATGCCCTCTCCACCCTCTATGAAGATACAGAATAGTGCCCAACACTGTATCCATGAATATAATAGAATCATTAATTAGTCTCATGTGTGATGTAGAGTTGCCCTCTCCACCCCAACCCCCATGAAAATGCATAATAACAACAGGAATTAGTGATCCATGAATACAGTAGAGTCGCTGATTAGTCTCATGGGTGACGTCAAGATTCCTTCTGCACCCCCACCCCTATGAAGATGCAGAAATAGTGACTGACCATATTGTATCAATGTATACAGCAGAAAGCACAGGTGTTTCCAATTAAGTTGTAGATTTGCATACATTCAGTGATTCAAAAGACCTTGTGGTGGATATTTTGACAAGTAAAAATGGTGTTTACATATTGTAATCCCATTAGGGATAATCCAGTGATATGTGATGGCTTGCAATCATTTATCTCATTTGTACATAACAATATTGAAAAAACAAACCAGATTTGAAGATTTGCAATTTGATGGACTGTCTTTACTGACCTTACATCAACAACTGGCTGGACCTCAAAGCTTATATTGTCTTTGATATGCAGTTCTGACTCATCCAATCAATCCAGATTTGTATGATTACATTAGCCAGGAGTCTGTTATATCGGACTGGAAAGCCATCCATCAATGCAGACCGCATGGCCAGCAGGCAGTACTGACCATACAGCACTAGCTAGCTGGACCACAAGGCATATACAGATTTTGGTATGCTGTTCCAACTGCCAACCAACCAGTCAAGTGTACTAACAAGCATTGTAAGTTTACATTGGTCATGTTATCTCAGATTGGTGAGCCAGTCAACCAATTGACCGGATGGCATATCGAATGGGAAAAATGATGATGCATACTGATGGTTCTTCATCATCATTTCCCATTTACATAGGGGATGAAACAGGTTTGCCAGAACATGCTGATCTGACAGTGAAAGAGACAAAATTTGGTTCAAGGCAGCAATAGAAGAAATTTAAAGATTTTGTCACTGTTGGAATGCCAGGCTTCACCTTCAGTCAGTTCTACCAGCATGGTCAGTGTCTTGGTAGATGTAGATGATGATGATGATCATGACAGTTCATCATTAAGAACCTTGCTAAAATTGTTCAAGATTGCAAAAATTACTGGGCATCTCTTGGAGCTTTCATGATCCTGGTAATGCAATGGCTTTTCTTTATGGTGAGTCAGTTGCATACAGGTTTCTCATCCTATATGTTCAGAGATATGTGCGCCAGATTTATCTTGTCTTGGTGTTGATTAAGTGCACAGACAAGTCTTTAACTTCACATCAGAGTTAGTCAGGAACATTGTCAACTTCCTCGCTACTTCATGCTTCTGATGATTTTTTTCATCTAGCCATACAAGCTGCTAAATAAAATGACAATTGTGGTTTTTCTATATACACTATTCCTTTTGGTTCTCCACTTCTCTGCTTCTGTTAGGGTATCAAATTGATGAAGTGAGAAAGCAAAAGGCAAGAGAGTTACCCTTGAACTTTAGCGTAGTCTCGTGTCTTTGCATGACCTTGTTAAGGATCATAAAAGAGAAATGATGATTGTTGCCAGAGATTTTGCAGTGGCAGTTCTAAACAATGGCAGGTTTTTTTTCTTTTATTCCCTGACGATGTGAATTATAGGCAGTCAATTTTCATAGGCAGGTAGGGAGGGGAGAGGGACGCAGTTTCTCCTTCCCCAGGCCTTCTGTCAATTGTCCGTGTTACACCATCACCAATTGTCCTCTGGAACCCACCTGAGGTGACAGAATATTTCCTTTCAGTCCAGTTTGGACCAGCCATGCTTACTAAATCTGTATCAATGGGTCTTTGATTTTGTTATCTGAACCCCTTCACTCCTATCTTCTTCATAAATGAATTCCCAAGCAATCCCATTAAAGGGGATGTTTTTACACGAAAATCTAGTATTTCTGCTTGTATAGGGTGTTGTAGATAGTACAAAAACAACACAAATAGGGCTTCTTCTCTAGAGCATTTCTGGTTATGAAGTCCAGTGGCGATTGAGACCTGTAACGGATACAGCTAGTACATAATCAGTCTTGACATGTCCAACACTTACTTCCATATATTTATTCAAGTCTCCCCAGCTTAAGCCCTTAGGCCTTCACCATGAGTGCTGCAATGAGTGATGTTCCTGCACAACATACCACAAAAACATTTGATAAGTTTGGTTTTGGGGTCCTGAAATGTGTGATGGAGAATCAGTGTACAGAAGTTGTCCCTTCTCAACATTTTTGTCCATCTCAGTATGGAACCCTTAACACTTAGCATCTTCTTCCAACTACATTACTATGGATCGTTCATAGTTTGGAGAAGTCATCACCCAAGATTCTGAAGTTGGACCTAAAGTATGACATTAGACCAAGTCATATCCCAGTTCAGAATGTCCACCACATCCTTCCTTGACAACACACTACAAAATCATATCGTAAGTGTGGTGTTTGGATCACTACATGAACAACCTTACTTACATCATTTGCAGTTCAGGGTGATTAATCATTGTTGAGAAGTCAGATCTTATCCTTCCTCAACATTTTGTCCATCTAGACATGGAACTCTTAATATGTATTAACTTGCCTTTCTCTCAAACACATTGAAAGTACTGCATAACTTGCGCATTGGAGAAAGCATGAAACAATATCTTGTTCAGGCGAGGAAGTTTCTTACAGCTCCTTGGCCTATTCAGTGCAGGGGTGGACACGTTGCAAGGCCAGTTTATTACTGGACCTGCAGTGATCAGTGGCATGTGGATTCTTCAAGAGAAGGCTCTTCATGTCGACCTCTTGGAAATGAAAGCCATTCTCAATTCCTTCCACATGTGGATGAAACATATCCATGAAACACAGTCCTGATACTGTCGGAAAATATGCATATGGTGACATACCTCTGCATAGGGCAGAACAATAACCACACCTTTGCTTTTTGGTAAGGGGATACATTCATGGCTACTCCCAATATCAGGTTATATTCATGTCTGACACACTCCAGTCCAGCTCAGTGTCCTGACAGATTCATTATCAAGGGAGGACAACTACTTCATATAGAGTTGTCCCTACACAGGGAGACTAGGTTGCTAAGCATTGCCTCATCCTCTTACCTATTCTCCTCATCTGATATGATCAGGTAATGTATTTGTGCCAGAGAAGGTTTCTTTGACAATACTTACCTTATCACATTACAAATAATCCCTCCCACCCTTCAGCAAGGTGTTGCTCAAGTAAAAAACTGATTTAAACTGGGTATAATGGTAGCCACCGAGCTGTTAGAAAGGGGAATTAATCTGTAATAGTTGTTTCCCTTTGTGTATACCATGTGTAGACAGAATCACGTGTTTTCATCTTTATGGGAGGGCTGCACTCGGAGAAGGCAAAGAAAATTATCTAGTGTAATGTGATCAGGTAAATATTGTCAGAGAAATGTAATTTACTGAAAATGTGCTTACTTCACAATAACTACTCTAATTATTATTGGATTTCATCCAAGTTGGGTATTTTGTTTAATATTGTTAATGTCTTAACTTACATGCACAGCAACTTCCTTTATTATTAATGAATTTGATCCAAATTTTGTTTTCAGTTTGTCATTGAAGACTCCTTGGTTGAGTTCATTTGTCAGCTTGCTATCACATTGCTTGAAAATGTTAAAGCGCCCTGATTGTCAAACCCACCCATTTTCGTTCCACACACTAAATCCTTTTAACTTTTATTAGACTGGCACTATATTTGATATGCAGCTACAGATTTATGAGACACCTTGACTGAACTCACTTGTCAGCGTTCTAGGTTATCATTTAGGTTGGTAAATATTATGGTCTTCATTTGAAGAGGTACAAATTGGTGAAAAGCTCATTAGATTTTATATTAAATTGTTGTTTTAAATCATGCCAGCTATAAATAAACCACTTTGCTCCCCAGTCTTTGTTATTAGCCATTTTTGCCTTGTAACCTATTACAGTGTATGACAGAATCTTGTTAGCACAACTAGTCCTACAGCTTTTAATGGATTGCAGTGAAACTTGGTAAGTATTATGGTTCACCTGAAGATGTACATATCAACAAATCTCTATGCACCCCCTGTTTTTAACTCCACTGGTCAAACACTCCAGCATGACTAATGTTAATATAGTGTTTGCAGTATTTGCAATAAATGTAATGCTCCCTCTTGCTGCTGCACTTGACAAAGTCAAACTCCATCAATCAGGTGTTCTAAAATTTACATTAAATAGGCCTTTTGCTTGCTTCACTGATGGCTCACCCCTATGAATCACAGCTGTGTTTCAACATTTTGCCTTCAAAATTGAATCATATTTCTACACTATTCCAAGTACCAAAATAATATGAGGAATAAAATTTGGCTTCAATTCACCTAACTTCAAATGATTTTGATTGTTCCACTTCGTGTACTTTACCAGTGTGTATTAGCCTGGGATGTGCCACAAGAGATTCCTAACAAAACATCATCCTAGTTATTGTCAGTTATTAAGTAATCTGTGCCAAGGAATGCTGGCTGATTCAGACCATAGCTGATCCGGCCCAACTGACGGGCTTATTCGGCCCAAATTACATTCTCATTTGGGTCAGGTGACGGGCTGATTCGAACCATGTGAACTGTTATAAGAAAAACCATGGAACACACACACTATTTAGTTTAGTAGTTATTACTCTTTTTGTAGACATACTAAGAGAATATAAAAAGTTGATATTCATACCCAGACTCCTACCAGTATATGTAGACAAAAACAAATCATCAGCATTAATTTTTTCTGTGTTAGTAATTTGCAGAACATTAAATGATAGATTATGAATTAAGAAAAACATTAACAGACATCGCTTAAAACAAATATTATTAAAATATAATTCATCTTATGAGGTCCACAAAATTAGAAGAATATAAACATATGATATGGACTTGTGAAATTTTATCGAACTAAATCAAAAATTGTACAGCACCTCACTTTCTCCTTTAGGATATAAGTTTTATATAGTGCTGTTAGTATATAACAAAATCAAATGAAACTTATTTATATTTCACATGGTCCGAATCAACCAAAAATCTTATCTGAATCAGACAGAAATCTGGTCTGAATCATCTCATGATTTGGACTGAGTAAGCCTGGGCCAAATCAGCCATGGTCTGAATCAGCCTGTTTCGGTGTCAAGGTATCTGTTTATCTTTGATATATGTTAATCATCTTTGTGACAGTCAGTTGTATTAATTGCCCCTTTTTTCACGGGCATTAAGCAAGACTGTTATTATTTATACAGGTTATGGGCATAGGTTGTGGAATCCATAAAGGCCTTTCTTGTCCTGGGGCCCCGAGTGGCCGAGTGGTCTAAAGCGCTGACCGTTACGGATCACTGCCATCTCACCTCTGTCTGCGTGAGTTCAAGTCCAGGCTCGGCTAACGTGGGTACGTGAGAAAGCCTGCCAGTAGCTTCTCGTGGGTCGGTGGTTCTTCCCGGGGTTTTCCAGGGTTCTTCCTCCACCATTAATACTGGCCGCCATGTATAGCCTATCTTGTGCTGAAAAATGGCGTTAAACCCTATAACAACAACAACAACAACAACTTTCTTGTCCCTTTTTTTTAATACTAAGAATACTTAAAATTGTATTTTTCAAAACATCAGCTATGTCTGCAGATTTGGGAGTAAGAAGTCCTATTTTTTTAATATGACACATCACATTCTGGCATTTACGAGTAAATAAACTTTCATTGTTGTGTTTGTGAAACATTACGTAGTCAAGTGACTGATTGTCATGAATTGTCTCCCTTTGTGAAATTTACAACAAATTACAGAAGGTGTCAACATCTTATCATCTCCAGATCAGGCAGTAGCATATGTATTGCCTTTATTTAACATTTATTATGAGCCATAAATAATTCATTGTTCTTAAATACTTGATAGATAGATGCAGCTGTTCTAATTATTTCTGTGAACACAGATTGGCTTAGATTCATCAAAGAAGAATTGTAAATGCTTAGTTGAGAACTACAAGGTTGTTCCAAGGTAATATATGGCAGCACTACTGTAACTGCTTTTAGCTTTCATTTCTTCAGAATGATGCAATCAATAATGTGTTGAAAGTTCTGTTAAAAACCAGCTCAACATCCAGATTTTCATCCAGTGCTCTCATATCATATCATGTACTCTTCTGTTCAATAGGAATGATCACCAACTTCATGACACTGTCAAATGTCAGGGGTCTTTTTTGGATGTGGTGGGAAGAAACACAAAACAGCAGTTAATTATACAGTTAATTAATGTTATTTGTTAGATATAATAAATAATGGTGTTATTTCATTGATAAAAATATGGGTTAAAAATTTATGTTAAAAGATAGTCTTTTGGTTGAAATTTTCTTAATTAGAAAATTCTAGTGCATTCTTTACCATTGCAGATACAAACTCTTTGTGCCTACTAGTATTGTTTAATAACACAGGTGCTGTATGATATCATTTGTTTACAGGCACAATTACAACTATAACTTTTGAAGGAATTCATTGATTGAAGCAAAATTTGTCATAATGCATGATATGCAGATGACCTAGGTCAAGTTTTGTTTTCAACATTTTCTTCACATTTTGACTGAAAGGTGACCTCTGTTTGAGTTACCATCTGAAATTGAATTAAACCTTCAGTTGCACCAATGCATGGGGAGTGGCAACAAAATCCTGTGCAGATTTCTCATTCTGCTGTATATAAGTGCCTTTCTATCATTTCAGATAATGTACAGAGAGCTGAGACCAGACATCAATACAATCGCTTCAAAGAAAAAGAAGTCTTGACAGTGATTTCTGCTGAAGAATTAAGTCTTTCTTTACAAGGCAGCTTTGTGGTCTTTTGTCAAGTTTACCACAAGTTTTGTATTACAAAACTACTAGCTGTTATTTATTTGAGATTATATACAGAGATGTGTTCAAATGCAATTTTTTTTTCAACATATCTTTATATAAATAACCCCATGGGTTTATATTTAGTTCCTTTTGGTTCAGGTTGTATTGATCTGTGTGTTAATGCTCTTCAGAGTGTTTTAGCTGATCACTACATATATTATTTTCAACTCATTCCAACTACTGTAAATAATAATAATTTTGTGTCATTTAAGTTTTGCAAATTTCATGAAGTAACTTTTGCATTTTCATCCACACACAAGTTAACAAATGAATGATTCAAGAAATGTATATTAATATGGCTAATAATCTCTGTCCTTCAAAATCTTGCTTAGGGCTGTTCCAGGGAATACACCATAAATGTGGAGCAGTCACAATAGATGCAATTTAGAATTTTGTATCATTTAATACGAGGTGTTTGGATAATCAGTGTACCCCTATATGTATTTTTGGGGGGAAAACAGCCTTCCCTGGGTACCATATTTGTTAGAATGGAACAGCTCTAAATCAGTTTCCTTACTTCATTTTTCTTATACTTAACATGTTGTGATTTGCATTTCATGATCTATTTTCAGACAGATATCTTGATATTTTTGGCTTGTGAATAGTTTCACTTTTCAGATGATAATAATGGCAATAACTTCATCATCGCCAGACTTCGCATAGTTAAAATTTGCATATCATCTGCATCTGTTCAGCATTTGGCTGTTTTAGAATTTGGCTGGAAATTTTGTTATGATATTGCTGTATGTCTAAAATTTGATATATCTGATATACATGGGTTTAATGTCGTGCACACTTATGCAGAAAATTTTGTAATCAGAAACCCCATTCACAGAGAAGACTTTGCATACTGAAGAAATTAGTTTCAAAAAGAAAGAGCAGTGAAAAAGCATCAGGCACTAATTGATCAATGCAATTCAAGGTAAATTAATAATATCCAGACACCAGCTTCATCAACAATTATTGTAAAATGGACCACAATTATTGTAAAATGGACCACAATAATTGAATTACATCTGGCACTTTAAATTTATTTATTTCAGTCTTCAGATTTCGATCAAGCATAATATGCCGTATTGACTCAAATGTTTGATGTGGATGTCTTGATTGTCCATTTTTATCATTTTTACTTGTAAAATCATAATTCTTTACAGTTAGTGTAATAAATACTGTATCACTTTGTGATATGACCGATTGAAATATTTTACAGGAATGTCATTGCATGTGTAATGCAAAGTTATTGCTTTTTTGTTTAAAAAAAAGAAGACTCAAACCTGCAATTAGTTGACATGAAATCATTGAAATGTGTTTTATACTACAGTATGGCAGACAGATGTCTGTGCAGGAGAGATATAAAGCTATTGTTTTTTTTATTTTAAAAATGGACACAAAGTTGTATTTAGTATAGATGAAATTAGTGACATATGTCATAATACTGCAGAATGTCCAACAGTACACCATTATGGCTCAACCCCATTGTGATTTACTTCACTATAACATGATGCTGGATAAAATGCTGTAATACTATGTACCCTATAGACAGAATTATGAAAATGATTTTCTTTTTTTTTTCTCTTTCTTTTTTTTACAATTTTGAACATGTGCCAGCTGAAAACATAAACATTAAAACAAATGTATTTGATTTGGACATGTACATAATATGTTTTGAGTTTTAATTAGCCAATGTTGTATTCAGTCAGTGTCAGATATTGTATTCCTAATATACTGTGGCACACCCAGAAGTAACCATGTCACTTTGTTGTGAAATCAGTTAGAGGGTAAATTTAATATTATCTATATTTATGATAAATGGTGAACGAAACATTTAATCTTCCATTCTCAGTGGAGATATCCAGGGAAAGATAAACTTGTTCACTGAAAAATAATTTGAACATTTCAGAATTACTTCAGTCTGGTGAAATGTAAAGTCAGGTTGTCAAGGACTAAATCAGTGCTGAGAGAACATTAGAAACCACCTGATGGTCCTCAACACTGGCTCAACATCAACATTAATGAGGACTACCCCAGTGTTGAATATAAGACTGATACTGAAATTGTTAGTTTTTTCAAGGCAACAACAACAAAAAAAACAAAACAAAAGAAAGATCCCAATTAGCAGGAAGTAGGTTGTACTATTGACAGTAACTAGGAAGATATACATGTTGGAAGCACCACTTCCATATTAGAAGCCATATTTTGATTAAACAAAGGACTGATGTGGTTAGAAAGCCAGGACATTAAGCCTCTAAAGATTATGCAGCTGAGAAGCATCATAGACTTTGAAAGAACACCCCCCCCCCCGCAGCTCTCGGGCTTAAATAACATAAAATCACAAAATGATTCAAGTAGGGAATACACACCATGCAAGCAAGCAGTGCTTACCCATTATATTTTGATTAGTACTTTTATGTGCTTATTTCAGACAACATTGGATATCAAATGGCTTACATACATGCGTACAAGTTTTTTATCTCATTTGTGTTCTAGAAAAGCATGGTGCACATTCAGTTGCCAGTCAGCGTATGAAATGGGTGCTTTGAATGTCAGTGAGATATTTATTTGACAAGAATGACTTTACGCATTGTGCTTTGAGTGTCAGTGAGATATTTATTTGACAAGAATGACTTTACGCATTGTGCTTTGAGTGTCAGTGAGATATTTATTTGACAAGAATGACTTTACGCATTGTGCTTTGAATGTTAGTGAGATATTTATTTGACAAAAATGACATTACTCAGTGTGCTTTCTTTACAGATGTTCACTAATTGCAAAATGTGTTTAGAAGTGATAAATATACGATTATTGGCTCGTAATTAAAAAAATCATATTCTTAATGTCATATATTAGCCTCAGATGCAAGCAGAATTTAATGATCCCATTTTACTTTGCATGTGTCTGTGATTTTTTTCTTAAATTTAATTCACTTTAAATGCAATGACAATGCAGCTTTACAGTAGAAATGAGGATTGGCAAGTGTATTTATTAAAGGTAGCTGTTACATTGTTTCAGTATTACTTGTATGATCTATCATAACATAGGTTGAAAGAAAACAACATAAAGTTTGGTATTATATTTTTATTTCCTTTTTAAAACATTATTTATTATCAGACAAAATTAGATGTACAGATACCATAAAGTGAAATAAACTAACATTATTACTTTATTTTTGCCTGTTGTTTTGTTTACACAACATTTTCAACACAATCCTCCACCACCACCTGGGTTTGAGTCTCGGGTTCGGCCAATGTGGTTATGTGAGAAAGCTTGCCAGTAGCTTCTCGTGGGTCGGTGGTTCTTTCCGGGTTCTCCCGGGTTCTTCCTCCACCATTAATACTGGCTGCCATGTATAGCCTATCTTGTGCTGAAAAATGGCGTTAAACCCTATGACAACAACATCCACCACCACCCACCCACCAGTACATACATGCTACATGAATTCATGCAGTATTCTATCATATTCACAATACTTTGGCATTAATGGACCCCAGGTACTACATTATAATGGGGGGAGGAGTTGTAATGCAAAGTTATTGGGGTTTTTAGCCCTACAATAACTTGGCATTACAATTCGTAACTTCACTTTAAGTAGTGATATGACTGAAAAATTGATAAAGCTATGTTAAAAATCCAAATCACACACACACACACACACTTTAAATTCAATGACAGTGGAGCTGTACATTAGAAGTGAGGATTGGCAAGTATATTAATTAAAGGTGGCTGTTACACAGTTTTAATGTTTGGGTATCAGGCACTTGTACTTCTTGATGTAAAGTCTTATCAACAATGAGTTTTCATCAGAAGTCGTTGGATGATTCTAGGTGGTACTAATGAAATGGTGCCTGCCCACCATATGGACCACAATACGCACATCAGCAGCTAATTTGAAAATTTTGAAGAATGCATACTCACTTATAAGTCAGGCCAACTATGAACTGCTCAAGTCAAATCCAACATAGACCCTGATGTGTATTCACATAATGCACAGATCTGAGTCTATGCAATTGGGAGTAATCAGTAGAACAACACACCCTTATCTGTAGGCACATTTTGTAATGTGGCAGATCAGGATCTCGGGTGTTTACAGTTGATCTCAACTTACAAGCAAGTAAAATAGTATTTGCTCTGTGTGCCAGAATCTTGGATAATTTTCTATTTCTGCATATATCTCTATAAATACAGGCCCTGTATAATATTTTGTTAAAAATATTGTTGCACACACAAGGATGTGAATGTCAGAATTAATTTTTCAGAATCCGATTGAAAGCTCAACTCTGATTGTGAGGAATCTTTATTTTAGATATATCAGCAACATGTCATATCTTATTTTCTGTCTATTTATGTGTAAATATTTTTTTTTTTTTTTAAATAAGATCTCATTTAGATCACCAGTATCATTTTGGTTGCACATATTATACAGTTCTCACGTAGTTCATTTTTACTGGCTATTGTGCGCACTTGAGTGCTAAATTCCGCAACCTGATCTGGTTTCATTTAGCACTCTCAATGCAAGAATTTATGCACTAAATTCTGCAAAATATAAAATATAAGTAATTATTCAGAAATGATTGACTTTAATTCATTTAATGATATCTTGATGCTCTCTTATTCTCTAAATTCTAGGACTTAACATCATAAAACTTGAGCCTGCAATTTTGTGCCTATCAGTCAGAAAGAATTTAACTTGTGTACAGCAAATTTCAATTTGTGTGGGAACTTGATCTCAGACTCTTATGTTCTATGATACCAGGTCAGAGCACAACTATAGAAATCACTCAGTTCGGCATTTCTACTGTAAATCATAATCCAGTTCAATCTGATGTCTTCTGAAACATAAGATCAGATTCAGAAGAAGCAAAATTTGGCATCGAAATTGAGCAATTTACTAAATAGCTAACTTCTTGCTTGCTAGTGTTAATTTTGACCCCTAATGGGTAGCTGAATTTCAATAGATTTGGGGTAATCAACACTGTTCCATGTGCTATATGCTGACCAGTCAACACCTACACAAAAACATTGCTGGAATGGCTTCTACATCACTACTTCACGAAATCTGAATTGCGTTTTTGTTCCACTTTTGCACAGATGTTCAGATTTCATCTGAAAGCTTGTCAATTTTGTTTGCAACAAGAAAAAAAAAATGAATAAAATGTGCAATACCAATATATTTATCTCTTAATGGTTATGTTGTTCATGAAAGCAACTAAAGGACACAGCATTATAGACAATACCACCAAACATTGAGGGTATGTTAAAAGTAAGGTTTTGCCATAACAGGGTATATTGTATGCAACCCCCCCCCCCCATAACTTAAAAACTACAATGAAGTGAAAATGTTAAGGGACAATTATGGAGATATCTTTGGAGCAAATTTACATGGGGGAGGGGAGCTGTGGTACATTGAGGAACTTATTGTGAAGGACCTTGGTGTTTTGATCATTCCATACATATGTATATAATGAAGTTGAACTGTATAAAGATCTTTGTGTTGTAGATAATTCCTATTAAGACAGCCTTTAAGCTGCCATTGTCTAAGTTTGTCTTCCTTCTTAAATCACTGCTGCTTTTGATAATTTTTATTCCATTTTATTTAAAATATATTGCATGCAAATTTTTTGTACTTGCATGTACAATTTGGTTTATAGTAATGGCCAATGTTCCTCACAAAGACTGGAAGAAACAAAGAACAAAATACAGTTGTACTATTATATTGTACAATTAAATGTTGTGGATTTTCCATTTTGCCAACCAACAGTATATAAATAATTTTATCAACAAACTTTAATGGCTGAGTTCATTCAAGAATATATATTATTAATTTCACTTAGAGACTTAGACATTTTGAACTGAATGGTCTCCAGACATATTACCATATATACTCGCATGTAAGTCGAATCCAACTGCAAACTACATAAACCAAAGCCCGCCATCGCTTAATGCACTGGCTGATCTGGGTCTAAAGTTACGAGTAATCAGTAGAACAAACAATATAGTCCCTGATTCACTAACACATTATGTGATGACAGGTCAGAGTCGTCATCGTTTACAGTTGGACCCAACATAAGCAAGTATATATTGTTGCGTTATCTCTACATGTAACCTGGCCATAAAGTGCAAAATTGAATCAGTATTAAAGTAGGTAAAGTTTAATTGCTTCCTGCTATTTTTATTACATACATGCTGTGAATTCGTAACATCTCAATTCATATTTTTCAGCGATATTTTGTACATTATGATATATCTCCTTGCAAAATTGTGTGTCTGAAGTCTTTCAATAAATAAAAGTGTGCCCATGTTCTGTATTTGATCAGACATGCATTCATTACACATACTAGAGAAAGTACCATCTTTATCTGATGAGACATGCAATTGTTAGAGAGACCAATCTTGTTCCTGTTACTAATTATTTGGATTAATACTTGTCATACAGTCAATATACTAATTATTGGGATTAATATGTGTCATACATTTAATATATTAGTTGTTAGGATTAATACTTACCATACAGTCAATATATTAATAATCAGGATTGATACTTGTCATACATTCAAAGTACTAATTATTAGGATTATTATGTGTCATATATTCAATATACTTAGTATCAGGATTAATATGTGTCATACATTCAAAATACTAATTATTAGGATTAATATGTGTCATACATTAAATCTTTATTTCCATTCTTAAACAGCCTAAATTGTTAAAGAAAGAAAATTTAACAGAAATCAGTTTGCATTCAGGTTTTTTTTTGTTGTGTTTTTGATTTAAGAATGCCATTTCTTTATTTACAATAGATGTAAGGCATGTATCATCCAATATTTTTCATGCATTCCACATGATGACATGCTTTTGTTCTACAAGCAAGATTTTGTTTTTTAATTCATGATTGTCACAAATGAGATTATTTTTATCATTCTTGTACCATTTGGTTTTTCCAATTATTCTATTTAAGAACACATTTTCATCACTTCCTAAAAATGTACAAATACAGAAAGAAAAAAAATGTGTCTTTCTTGTTTGTTTTATGTCTGTCATTTTAAAGGCTTGAAGTCATTTTGTCCATGTTGCCACCAAGACTTTAAATACTCCAAATTCCGAAAAATGATTGGTGAACATCAATTCATTGACAAATCATACATCAGAGCATTCAGTTCTGACTGTGTGAATTGTTCATAATCTTCAGACCGGGCCTGGAATACTTTAAACTATTAAAGTCTCCATCTTTAGAAGTTACAGTCCTACCCAAAGAAATGCTTACAGTATTTGGGATGATTTTAAGTACCAAGTAGTCAGTGCTGAATTTTTATTGAATTCTCCAGCATGTTGTAAGATATGATGAATGGAGACAGGAGCCACTGTGTCAGAATGGATAGCATACCAGACTAGCAACCAAAATTCAACCATCCAATCAACTTGGGTCAGCTGACATAGTGTGTCCATGGACAAGGCACCTTACTCCAATTACCTTGGCTCTGAATAATCTGCTTTTGTTGTTGTGCCATAAAAACACCAAAATCATGTAAATGTAAAAAAATGGCTTTGTAGATGTAAGATCCGAAAGTTTTGACTAAATTTTTGTAATTCAAGGTTGGACATTATCATGCATTTATGCCAGTGTAATTTGTCCCTGTCTAGCAAGACTCACTGGCAACAAGACAAACCAGAGCATAACAGGGCATCTGGTAATGTACCAACACAGCATACTGAATATATTTTTCCTCAAAAGACCATACGTCTCATGGGGTAGATACATATTGGTAAGAATGGTCTCATCTACACTTATCTTCCCAGTCTGTTTCTGCTGTTATTCCATCTAACATGAACCACTACACTAAAATTATTTAATGTATACCATTATAGGCAGTGACCTTCAAGTGTTTACATTTAGTAGTTTAACAGACATCATTGTAAGCTCTGCTCTTTGTGCATTGTTCATTTAGAGATTTGGCATTCAACATTATAGGCACTGACCTTTAAATGCATACATTTACAAGTTTGGCATACAGCATTGTAGACACTGACCTTCAAATGCATACATTTAGAGGTTTGGCATACAATATAGACACTGACTTCCAAATGCAAACATTTAGAGGTTTGGCATACAATATAGACAGACACTGACCTTCAAATGCATACATTTAGAGGTTTGGCATACAACATTGTAGAGACTGACCTTCAAATGCAAACATTTAGAGGTTTGGCATACAACATTGTAGAGACTGACCTTCAAATGCTTACATTTAGAGGTTTGGCATACAACATTGTAGATACTGACCTTCAAATGCTTACATTTAGAGTTTTGGCACACAACATTGTAGA